>JAGKTI010014588.1:0-21484 GCA_018397915.1 Birgus latro | reverse complement strand
ACTAAAGTAAAAAGCACAACAGCTCGGGGGAAAATATTTCCCACAGTTTTGGGGCCGGGCGAAATATGATACGCTGTATCATGTAATATGTCCCTTTGCCCAAAGCTCTCTCCACTGATCTCTAGAGCCCTGAGCTGCGACCCTTCTAGGTCGCACATCTTGACCCAATTGCTCTCCACCATCCTCGGTTTCCAGGGGAGCCGTTAATTCTAGGGGCACCAGTTTATCTATCGTTTTCATACTGAGATGTCCCCTACATTTAATTTTTACAAGTCTTAGCACCCCCTCTGAGTCTGGATGTGTGGAAATCACCTTAGCTAACGGCCACTGGGATCTTGGTTGTTCGGTTTTCACTAAGACCACATCTCCTATATTTATAACTGATTTTTTGCTGGCAGCCTTAGCCCCATAATATCTTTCTCGTAGGCTCAAGAGATATTCTTCACTCCAATGTCTATTCCAGATGTCCAATACCCTTTTAAGACGTTGGTATCCCTCACGCAGATGTTGTCCTAGTTCATTAGTTCCAACTGTAGGATCATTTATTTCCTCCTGGACATCCACACAAGGTATTGGGTGAAGTTTTCTGCCATGCAACATATGAGCAGGTGTCAATGCTTCAATTCCATGGCTAGTATCATCTAAATAGGTTAATGGTCTATTATTAATCCTAGCCTCAATTTCAGTTATCACCGTTCTCAGTTCCTCTCTGGTGATCTTAGTTCTGTGTAGAGTTTTCCTTAGGCAGTTCTTTACTATTCCAATCCTTCTTTCTGTAAATCCATTTTGCCATGGTGCTCTTGGAGCAATAAACTGCCAGGTACAATTTCGGATTCCCAGTGCTGTCTTAACCTTTGGGTCATTCATTATGTTCAAAAGTAAAGGTGCTGTTCGAACGAAATTAGTTCCGTTGTCGCTTATTAATCTGGTAGGACAAGACCTTCTAGCAGCAAATCTTCTAAATACATTCAGGAATGTCTCTGAACTGAGATCTCCTGCCATTTCTAGATGGACTGCCCTCTTGTAGGTGCAAGTAAACAAACATATATACACTTTATGGGGAGTTCCCTCACCCGTAACAGTTATAGCCCCTGTGTAATCAACTCCAGTTACCTTGAAGGGCCTACTAACATTCACCCTATCCTCTGGTAAAGCAGGTGGTCCTGGGTAGTCATATGGCCTTTGCTCATACCTCCTGCATATTATACAGCCTTTGAGATATTTCTTTACAACCGATCTACCCTTAGGGATCCAATACCTTTCGCGGACTCGGGCCAAGGTCTGTGGCACACCTCCATGAAGAGTCAAGTCATGGGCTTCCTTTACAATTAACTCTACAAAATAATCTTTCTTGGGTAGCAGTATAGGATGTCTAGTTTGGAGAGGTAAATCAGCCTTTATTATTCGGCCACGGCATCTAATCAGACCCTTTCCGTCTAAGAACAATCCTAAATCTCGGATCAATTTGTTCTTATCAGTGCCTTGACATAAAAGGTTAAAAATCTCTCCATAATACTTCCTTTGTATCCTTCTCACCCAATATTCCATGGGATCAAACTTCTTAAACCCCACTTTCTTATTCAAAAATCTAACAACTAACCTAGTGGTATTAATGAGTTGTTTTATAGATGAGAATCTGCTAATGTCAATTATTTCTGGCTCAGGTACTACTGGATCCAAGTTTACAACACTAACCTCAGCAATACTATACAGTTTTTGCTCAGGCCAATCCTTAGTGAGTAACCATTTAGGACCTTTAAACCACAAGTCATCCTTGATCAGTTTCTTTACTGTGGAACCTCTTGAAAGTAAATCAGCTGGATTTTGTTTAGAGGATACATGCATAAACTTAAATTTAGAAGACATTTCTCTTATAGCCTTCACTCTATTGTGGACAAAAGGAATTTTACTGTCATCCTTTCCTATCCAGTAAAGACAAATTTCACTGTCAGTCCATACATAAGTATCCTCAAACTGAGTATCCAGAGTAGTGGTTAGATACCTGGCCAATTTAGTTCCTATCTCTATGGAAGCCAATTCCATTTGAGGAAGGGTTCTTCCCTTAATTGGTGCAACTCTGGCTTTGGACATAATAATTTTACTGTCATGTCCTGTTGCACAATAAGCTACTGCTCCATATGCCTTCTGAGAAGCATCACAAAAAATGTGTAAATGTGACTTCTCATTACTGTTTATCATCCTGGGAATACATATGCTTGATGATTTTTCAAATTCCTTCTGAATCTGTTCCCACTGTTCAGCATACGTTTCACCTAATTCTGTGTCCCAGTCTAACTTTTCTCGCCAAGCCTCTTGCACTAAACATTTTCCCCTAATAACTATAGGACTGACTAATCCTAATGGGTCAAATAACATGGAGACCTGACTTAACAGGGACCTCTTGGTGAGAGTGACATCGGAGAACTTAATCGGCTTTAAACTTATTTCATCAGCCTTTGTATCCCAGTTAAGACCCAACACATTTTGAGTTTCGGGAATGTCAGTATTTGGATAGTCCTCTTGTATTTTATTCCTCAAAAGCGGTGAATTTGTATTCCAGCTCTGCAGCGGCAAATTTGCCTTCCCACATTCGGAATTGGCTACTTCATAAGCCTTCAATACTTCCGTCTCTGTATCAGCAGCACCTTGCAAATTATCCATGTAAAAAGCCTGCCCTATTTCTGGGCATTTGGCCCTTTCAAAATGATGCTTCAATGTGTTGCAAAGTAGGAAAGGACTAGCACAAGAGCCAAAAAGCACCGACCGGAAACAGTAGGTTTTCAATGGACTATCCTGAATTTGAGGGTTTTGAGGCCAGAGGAATTTTGTAAATTTCCTATCCTCCTCCCTCAATCCTATTCTGAGAAAAGCCTTACTAATGTCTGCTGTAAAAGCATAAGGTTTCTCTCTAAATCTTAGTAATACATTCCCTAACTTCTCTGTTAGTGTAGGTCCACAGTATAGGCAATCATTTAAGCTGGCTGACCCCTTGGACACTTTACTACTACAATTGAAAACTATCCTTATGGGAGTTGTTACTGAATCTTTGCTTACTGCATGATGTGGTAGATAATGTCCCTCTTTATGGTTAACAGGGACTTCTAATTCTTCAATAAATTTATTCTTCATTTGATCCTTTATAATATTATCATATATGGTTAAATGTTCTGGGTTGTTTCTCAGCTTTCTTAGAAGAGAATTTAACTGAGCCTTAGCTGCTTGGAAATTTGTAGGCAATTCCAAATGGTTTAGTTTCCATGGTAATCCTACCCAATACTGTCCATCCTTAAATTCCATAGACTGATTACACAAATCCAAAGCTATTTTATCTTCAGGGGTTGGATCTTCAGTGTGTATTCCTACACTGTCTAGGTCCCAAAGTTTGTGTACAGGTTCAATTTTTTCATCTAACAAGTCATTTATCTGAGTAGGTTCTAATTCTGCACCTATTCTAGCTACCATCAATGACTGTGTGGGGGTAACAAAGACTGAATCTACTAATTTGGTATCTCCTTCATCTTTCTTAGGAAAAGGCAACTGACCCATAATAAGGTTACCTCCTGGACTCTTGAACAACTGTACTTTATTCTTCTTAAAGGTCCTGTGTAAGAATCTTCCACAGTAATCTGATCCAATTATCATTTTTATGGGACCCACAGTATCTGATTTTACATTATGTTTTGCCAATCTTATCCCTGAGCTTTGCAAATTATCAGAGGTTTCCTTTAGTCCCTTTATGTAAATACTGGTTTCCATCTCATCCAGTACAGCTGCTGTTATGTGACATTTATATCTGCCAAGTTGTATTAAGGGTCTAACTAAATCAAAGGACTGTGCTTCTTTAGTAGTTAAGAACCCTGTAATGGCTAGATTTACCTTGCCAACAACAGGTAACTTTAATTTATCTACAATGTCTGCAGAAATGAAGGTTTTCTGTGCACCTGTGTCAAAAAGAGTGGATACTAATATGTTCCTATTTTCACCCATTACCTTTACATCAGCAATTGGAACTGCAGCTGGCATCGTTACTGGAGTATTTGCTTCCGCAACTGCCATATTGACACTTGCAGTTTTAGGAACCTCATGTTTCATCATCCTTGGACACAAAGCACTATGATGATTGTCCTTTTTACATTTGAAACAAAGATTTAGTTTAATTTTACAGTCAGCGGAACCATGTTCGGTATTCATACAAATCATACAACATCCCAATTCCTGAAGTCTCACTATTCTAGAAGCATAATCAGGATACTGTTGGCAAGATGCACTGGAATGTTGTTCACCACAAAACACACAAACCTTCTTGTCCTTTACCATGAAAATTTTTACCTTCTTACTTTCATCAGCTTGTCTATCCCCTGTCTTTATTAATTTATCCTCAGACTTTAAAGAGCTAAGAAAAGTACCTATCTCTTCCTTAGGTACGGCCTTACCTATTCTTGGCTTGGCTTTCCGAGCCAGTTGGTTAGTGGTTCTTTTCCTTATTTCAGCCTTTGATTTATTTTCAACAGGCTTTACTGTTCCTTGCAAGTGTTTACAGAGTTGCATCAAACCTTTCTCAATCTCCTCACAGGAGAAATTATCCTTCTGGTACCTGCCATACAGAGCGTCCTTAGTTCTTGGTAGAAGTTTTAAGGACACAATTCTAGAAAGTACCCAGTCTGCTGCCTTAACATCTTCGTAAGTACCTAAGGCCTTTAAATTACAACCTATCGCAATCCGAAAACTTTGCAAGGACTCAAAATCATGTTTAGGAATGGGTAGTTCAATCAGAGCCTTTAATAATTGGGTAATGGCTTGCTCCTTATCTTCATAATTCTGCTTAAGGATAGCCAAAGCTGCCTCATAATTGCTTTCCTCCACAGGTAATTCCTTTATCAGTTTGTAAGGCGTCCCTTTGACCTGTCCTAACAGATATGCGAGCTTGCTCACATTAGGGATATCTGTTCTGTCATGGACTAAGTATTTAAACTGATCCCAAAAGGATTTCCAATTCTGCTCCCCATCAAACTCTGGAAGCGCAATTTGCGGTAATGCAGCTTTACTTGATAGTTCCACAGCTTTTGTTCCGTTGATAATACTGGCTAATTTAAATTCAACCAGCTTCACTAATGATAAATATTCCTCCAATTTACCTTCAAATTTGGAGGTTTCTGCTTCCAAAAGATCTTTATCATCAGCTTGTACGATGGCTGCTTCCAAGTTAGTATAACTTTCCTCGTACTTGGCCCATCTTTCTTTTAATTGGTTCAGCGGACTACTTAACTTCTCCTTAATTGGAGGTGTTTCCTCTAATGACTGTTTACAGTCCAGTATAGCTCTCGTTACCCATCCTGCCTTACCACTAACTAATTTTTGCAACAAGGAAATAGACATTGTTACTGATTTCTAAGTTACGGGATTAGAACCCCTTTTTTTTTCCTTTTTAATTTTACAACCCAGATTTACTGAACTCCATCGTTATTTATCATTTTAAATTTTGAGGGGTGTGGGAATAGGGTTTATGGCTTTAAACCTATCTCCCTGGGTTATTAAACCTCTTGGGTAATTTTGTCCTTCCCACACTCATGTTCCAAAATAATCACCATTCTCCGGAGCTCAGTAATAATTAACATTTTAAATTTTAAGGAGTGTAGGGATTTGCCTTATGGCTTTATACCTATCTCCCTGGGCTATTAAACCTCTGGGGCAGTCATTATCTCCACACTCATTACAGCATAGGACCACCCAAGGCCTGCACAGCATAGAACCTTTCCTTCTTATGCTCCATGTAATTTATGAATTTTTCCAGAACCGCTTCTCTGCCTTTATGATTCCAATGGATGCCATCTGGTTTTTGGTAGGCTTGGAAAGGCTTAGCATTGAAATGAATGAAATCCTGCCCTTTCCTAATCCTCTGCAACTTCCGGTTTATGACCCTACTCATGAATCTGTAGGTACCATAGCAAACAGATGCGCCATATGGTAGGTTCCTAGGCTCAAGAAGGGTTATTGCTACTGCAGATTTACACGAGCCTTCAATGGCTCCTACCACTGCAAGTATATTTTCCACAATTTCATTAACATCTGAATCTTCACTGATGTCATTTCCTCCCAAAAAAAGAATAGTCCGATCATGCTCCCATTCTAATACGGCGTTCAGCCGCTCATCCTCGGAAAAGGAACTTTCCTTTCCCCCAGGAGCTCTGTATATACGTATTTCCACGTATTCTACTTCCACGTGACGTGGCAATAAGCTGTGCCCTACGAAAGCTACCTTAAAGTCGCTCAACGCCTCTGCACACATCTATCCTCACTCGGGGCACCAAAATGTGAGAAAAAAAACGAGCGTCCTAGATACTCCTCACTGTAAGTTATCTAGGTTTAACAGAGGTAAATTTGCATAAGTCTCGTGAGTAAATCAGGCAATTAATTCTCCTAACTCACCTACAAACACCTCTCATTTACTATAGCTAGTTCCCTAAGATTTGGCCAAATCAACAAGGTCACTTAGCTACGTATTGAGTCGAACAACAAGATGACGACGGGCGTGCTGTTTCGGTCTTTCCTGGACAATCAGGCGTCCTTTGGGGGTGTATGTACAAGCAGCTACTCGGAGTGAAATCTACTCTAGGAGTGTGCAAGATGGCGAGCTTCTTGTCCCTCATAGGATAGAAGAGTTGCCAACTATTGCTTAATTACGTCAAATACAGCTAACTTACTCCGTAAAATATACAAGGTGAATCTAACTTAATCTAATCTTAGTTTTAATTAAACTAAACAAGATATTCCCCCTTTTCTACAGATAGATATACTGTATATACATTAAAACTGGCCTCCCGTTTGATCGTGGGCTTTTTCATCCTTACCACGTCATCCACGCAGGCGCAATTTAGGTCAATGGAAAATTCTCCAGTTTATGTGTATGTACATAGTTGTCTACCAATGTTAAACGCAGTAGCATTTAATTTATTAATAATAAGAATTAACAGAACGTAATCTCTGGGTTTTTAAACCTCTCAATTACGTTTTCCTCTGCTCTTTAACAATCGACAACTAAAGTAAAAAGCACAACAGCTCGGGGGAAAATATTTCCCACAGTGTTCTTGTTGGCACTCATGATCCGGTGGTGTGAAAAACAATTCACCACAGTTTTCACACTGTCTTCTCATAGTGATGACAGTTGTGATTCGGTGGCGTTGTGTAAAGTTCGCCACAGATTTCACATAATACATCTTTGTATTGCTTTTGTTGGCACTTGTGTTCCGGTGGCGTGGCGGATATATCACTACATCTTTCGCATATTGTTTCCAGGTTTTGCGATTTTCGACAGGCTTGACCTGGCGGTGTAGCACAGAGATCACCACTGAATTCACATATATCTCTCGAATTAGATCACTGTTGTCATTCTCCTCTCCACATTTTTTGCGTGTCTGTGACAACAACCGCCTTCCACCACAGCGTCTGCATACTTCACGACTGAGAACAAGTTCATGACTTCAGAAGAACTAAACCTGCAAAGAGGAATCACGCGGTTGCAAAAAGAAAAAAAAGTGTAGGTGGGCACTTTTTGTTTCTCCCTACTGTGAAATGGTTGCCATAGTTTGCCAACCTACGGTATAAATTTGTGGCCATTCCAACCTACACAGTCACACTCAGCCAAGGTGTGAGGGCAGAAATGAAACAGCTGGGCGGAAGTTCTACTTCTGTCTCTCGAGCCTTCTAGGAGGGGTGGGGTAGTGATAGGACCACGCGCTCAGTTGTTTTTCAACTATGCTTACGAGTGTGAGTCCGCGCTCCTCTCCTCCTCCTCCCACTTCAGGAGATCCACGCCCCCACTTCACACCACTCGACGTCTCCTTCTTCAGGTAAGCCCTTCCTCAGGTTCATCTGTGTCACCGGGCTTCAAAACGAGAGATGGATGCCATGCGAAACAAATATAAGAACACACTCCCATATTTTGTATACCTCTCTGTCCATTTATCAATTTGTCTGTTTCTCCATTTCTCATTCGTAAACACTCTTCCCTTTCTCCGACCAAACAAACAAATATACGTACATACTGTATGAACACACACCCATATTCTCTCTCTCTCTCTCTCTCTCTCTCTCTCTCTCTCTCTCTCTCTCTCTCTCTCTCTCTCTCTCTCTCTCTCTATGAACACACACTCACTTATTTTGTTTATCTATCTATTTATCTATTTATTTCCTCCCTTTCTCTCTCTCTTCGTCTCTCGTTCGTAAACAAACACTGCAAGGTCATTCACCCCCGTTGCGGAGGACGAACACACCGGATGCTCGCTGCAATACCATTTTCCTCCTCCATGGCATCCACTAATCTGGAAATCCGACTCCTTGGCATCCCCCTTCTTCGTTTACAGACTCGGTGGCACAGATGACATGGGGTCGGAGGATCCAAGTAGTGACAGTACTTCTATCCTGTATTGATCTGGAATATTTGTCAGGAATAGGTCCATGAGACAGGCGTTATGGTAAGGATTATCTGGCATTCTGGTTGGTTGTTTTAACAACTGCGTGAGATTAAACGATTCTGCATACAGCTCGCATTCTAGACCAGTATCGTCAGTCCTGGCAGAATTCAATAACCATTCTACATTATGGACACTAAAATCACCCAAAACGGTAATTTAAGTGGTAAGGTCAAGGTTAAGGTTGGTCAACCGTGTGGATATGGAGTCCCATACGCTCAGTTCTGAAGAAGCATTAGGGGAGTGATAAACTATACAGATATATTAGGTAATATTTTGATAATTTAGTTTACTGTATATAATGAATAATCAGAGTTAAAGTGAGGTTCAAAACAGTGCCAACGTGAAATTCAGATTTGATATAAGAACAGGTGCCACCCTTGTTACAGAAGTTTGTGAGATGGTAACACGAAAAAAAAAAAAATGGGGATAATAAATCAGTAGAGCGAAAGAAATGGGTTTCTGTAAGGAACTGGGTAAAAGGGGATATACATTGAAGGAAAAGTGAACAGAATTCACACTGGTACTAAGACGACGGATAATAATGAAATATAAGGCTGAACCTGTGCTTCTCCACTGACAAGCACGAACAGTGTTTGCAACAACTGCTGTCGGCACAGTAGCTTGATTGGAACCAGGAGGACCTTGTGCCGCCAGCCCTGCCGTGCCGGTGGTGGCGTTCCGAGATACCACCGAATTTGCTGATAATAATGCAAAGACCATTGCTAAGGGGGGGATGGAAATAGAATACTTGAAATCTAATGTGCATGTAGTGTGGTGTAGACAGTTGGAGGCAGAGGTATTATAAGAGTGTACTGCCTTACTCTCTGAGTTAAGGAAAACACTGAAAATATTCAGCAAAGGGAGATGGCCAGGAGAATGTCCTGAGAGCTGGTGAAACTGGGACCCCAGCTTTCCCTGTTACTAGCTTGCTATCCATCTCAGGAGTACCTCCCTGTTTAACTGGTGCTACAGTCTACTCACTGTAGAATGTGTAAGAGAGTGGTAGTATGAAGTGGGCGTATATGCAGGAGCAAATGTGAATCAGAGGGCAAAGGAAGGCGTCAGTATTGCTTTGTACAAGGGATGGCAGGAGAACCTATGAGACTATGGATCAGATTGATCTCGGATTGTATAGGTAAAGCCGGGGATATTGTTTGAGTATATATCCCAATGGAGGACCAAGATGGGTTTTGCATAGACATCGAAGCATGTAAGAAAAAGTTCAGAGGGGTGAGAGAGTGCTTTGGATTGGATATATGAATGGAAAATGGGGAGTGTCAGAGTAGATGGGGTGGTTGGTGAGTGGGGTGTACCTGCTGAAGTGGGTGGGAATGGTAGTGCTTTGGTGGACGTTGGTGTGAGGAAGGGCGTAGCAGTGACCAGTACTTTCTTTAGTCCCAAATTGATCCACAGTTGTACGTGGCGAGTGATACGGAGGACACGTTGCTAGTTGAATGAGTGGAAGGGATTGAGTCTTTATGTCTGAATGAGAATATACATGCTTGACCCGAGAGTGCGTAGAGCGGGAGTGGACTCTGATCATTATGTAGTGTTGTCCAAGGTAGAAGTGCAAAAGCTTTGGGTGAACAAAGAAAAAGACAGGAGGAAACAGATCCTACATTAAGAGTAGAAACACAAGAGAGAAATGGG
The DNA here is from genome assembly GCA_018397915.1 of Birgus latro. Classification (NCBI taxonomy): domain Eukaryota; kingdom Metazoa; phylum Arthropoda; class Malacostraca; order Decapoda; family Coenobitidae; genus Birgus; species Birgus latro. The sequence goes on along the minus strand of JAGKTI010014588.1, from coordinate 11,363 downwards.
GTGACCGGGTAAATATGATTTGGAGCAGATGGGGGAGGTGGAAGGCATGTATATGATATTCACAAAAGAAATCTGTGCACCATGTGAGGTAAATCCAAGCACTCACTAAAGTCACCATCTACAAGCACTGCTCTTGAATGCTCTCATACATTCCCTTTACTGCATTCAATAATTTTCCCCTCCTACTCCATATGCTTCCACTTCTCTTGTCTGTCTGTTACATGCTTTCTTCAAATTAATGAAGGCAGGACACAGTCTCTTACCATTCTGTAGGTACATTTCCACTAAAAATGTTAACCCCCCGTGGCCGTGCCTTTGGAAATTGACGGGACTCCCTGGCCAGCACCGGGACCATTTTTTAAGATTCAAAAATCGATTTTTTTTTTTTACCAACGCTAAGAGAATCGTCAGGCACACCTGATAATGTACAGGATTCGTACTGAATCGCGGAAAAAATTGCAAAATGGCTGCGGACACACCAGTGAAAATACAGCAAATGCGCCACATAAAAAAATATCCATAGTTTTGCAAAAAAAAAAAAAAAAAACTTAATTGTTGCTGAAGTGATTGGAATGACTGGAAATATGTAATACGAACAAAATCACTACATTACATAATATGGGAAGTTTTATAAAAACAATAATTGTGTTCTTTTCCACTATTTTTTATGTTTATTGTGTTTATGCAAGTATGGAGTTAGTTTGGTAGTGTGGGTGGTGTAGTATGTGTCTAAAGAGAGGCGATAGATGTTATTTTTACCCGTCCCCGCCAGGGAGGGGCTCGGGGACTAGCATTGTTTTCACTCGGTTTTTCTGTCTGTTTGTCTTTTAACAATTTAACGTGAAAACCACTGGTGCGAGTTTGACTAAAATTAAAGGGATGATGTGCTATGACCTTTTGATCACCTAACTAAATTTTAGGCTAAATTGCCCCGAGGCCCGGGCTGTAGGCCCAAAATGTGTTAAGGAAAAAAAGAAGGGGGGAGGGGGGATAAAAAAAATCGTTTTTCGCCATAACTTCCAAATTCGTCATATAGACATGAGATCAAAACCTAAAGGTGCATCTTTCAAATCTGCATCCTATAACAGGCCTCATTACATCAAGGGGGTCACCCTCCCAGTTAGCAATAGGCAGGACAACGTCAGGTGGGTTGGGCCTAAAGTTGCAAATGGGCATAAAATCGTCATTTTTCACCCGATTTACTCCCAATGTGGTATGTGACATCTTTGACTAGATATTCTGCTGTTTTTATACGTCAGCGTTAAAATGACTGCCGGGGACGGGTTTGCTGTGCCTTGGCACCGCTTCTTGTTAGTCTTTTACCGGATAAGGGTGCTGCTGCGTATGTATAGGCTGAAACATCGAGGTCAATGTTCTATACAACGTGAGATTAGCACTTTGCACGAGGGAATTAGCATGAAGGGAAGGGAAGGTTACATCCATATATCGATTATGGGAACAACTCATGTGTTACTGAAAAATATGCTTGTGGAAAACAAGAAGTATGTATAATGAACAAATTCAGTACATAATATGTATTTGAAAATAAAAATATGATTATGAATGTTTTCGCCCTTTTTTATGTTCATATTGTTCATTCCTGTATGGAGTTGTTTTTTCTTACTCTGGATGGTATCGTGTGTGTGGAAAGAGAGAAGGATGCTATTCTTAGTCTGCCTTTAGATAATGGGTGCAGCTGTGTGTGTTTAGGGACAACCCTGGCGATCCAAAAATTATCTGGCCAGAGATTAGCATGGTGGGCTGGAGAAAGAAGGGTATGGTAGATTGTACAGTAAACAAGGAATATGAATATTTTTCCTGCAAAAAAAAAGGAAAACAATACAATAAAAGAAATAATGACACAAGTAAAATTAGTATTGGAAAAAAACAACTTACCATTTATGCCTGCAGGGTTGTGGGTTATGGGCTGTAGATTGGGCAGAGTGAATGGGCCCGAGGGATGCTTATTTCTCTCCCCTCCCATCCCAGGTCAGAAGCAATTTTTGTGGTAAGCAGTCACTGTCTGGGAAGCACACTTTCTTTCTTTTCTTGACTTACTTGCTTTGCTATTCCTATATACACCAACGCTTGAGGGAAGTGAAAGACATCCACTCATGACTGATTCACGAGATGTACTGGCTGCCTGAGTGGTTTAGAGGGTAGAGTAGGTAAGAGTCAACATCTCCCAGACCTTCATTCCCTTCCCAAAATTGTTCGCAGTTTTTTACAGATTGCGCCGCATTGACACCACCGGCCATGTTTTGGTAAAATTTGATGCCGGCAGCCATTTAGGGGATAATATGAATATCTGATATATGCAGCCTCTTCCTTTACTTAAAAAAAAATCCCCAACAATACCAGTACGTATCCTACCATACCTTTTTTTTTGCTGTTGCAAAGAAGACAAATGCTTCTTTGACCAGCGCACTCTTCTCTTACCCCATTTCCTTTGCACAGGGGAACAGTTATACCTGACTCTTAATCCTCCAGAACCTGCCTTCCTCCTATTCCAATCTGCACATCTTCCATATCCGTTCTGTTACTTTCACCCATATTTCACTATTTCGCCACGCATATCCCATCAATTCTTGTGTGTGTGTTTTTTAATGTCTTCATTGCTTAAAATACCTCCATCCTACTGATCTCTATATCCCTACTGATGTCTTTTCTCACAGCCATTCCTCAGCCTACTTCCAGTCTCCGTATTCAGTAATTCATTAAAGTGTTTTCTCACTCTGGGTACCTTTTCTCCCTTTTTCCACTAACATTCTGTCATTTTTATCAATCTCTCCTCTAATTTTTTCCTTATTGCCTTGGTGAACTTTACTGACCTCTTACCAAAACAGTTCCCTATATTTCCTCAACTTTAAACTCGGAGTTCTTTCAAAATTCTCATCCACTCCCTTCTTACATCTCTTACTATTTTTTTAGTCTCTTCTTTTTGTGGGTCTGTTTTCCTAGATGAATTAACTCCAACCTTGAAGTTTTATAGCCCATTGAAACTATTCCTGTTCAACCCACTTTCCCCATCCACGCACCTTTCCTCCCACCCTGAAAGCCACCCACCTAGCAACCCAACCCACCCTGCCTGCCCACTCATCCACTTCATCCACCCATTCCATCCATCCACAATGAAACCCCAACCCACTCCAACCACCCTGCCCACCCGTAACACTCATCTCGTGTGTCTACCCAACCACCCACTCATCAATTTCCTCCACTCGCAGGTTGACTCCTTGGGGAAATTTATGCATGTGGAAATATACGGTAATTCCATTGGATCAAAATGGGTCACTGGCGAAAATAAGTTCATGAGAGAAAATAGGTCCCTATGGAGATTCGGATTGGATGAAAATAGGTGTATGAGGATAAAATGGGTCACGAAGGATATTAGTTAAATTTTTATGCATTGGAAAAGGAACCATAGGCTAGACTCCTACACGTTTCTTTACCTCCAAGAAGAGAAAATAACAGACTGAGATATTCAAGATCTGTTCCGTTCATTTTGAGATGCCTAGACACATTGCGTTTAAAAAGCTGGAGGTTGTAGGAAGTCATATCCAGAGTTGACCTGTTGCATACATGAAGGACTTGGAAAACGGTTAGCTCTTGTATTAGAGCCTTGGATAGAAAAGTGATGAGAGTTTGTTGCCAGACGGGTGTTACACGCCTGCCATAGTGGTCGAGGGATGCAAGCAGATAGTTCAGTTCAGTAGTGATCATTGAAGCAGCGCAAAAAAAGAGATAAAGATGCAACAGTGCGACGAAAAGACATTGATTGAAGGGAGCCATTAAGATGAGGAGAACTAATGAGATGAAAAGCCCATGACTTCACCTTGTTGAAAAAAGCTGAACTTGAGAAGCCTCCCCAGACAAGTGATTTATTCTGCTCTAAACAGGGACAAATAAAACTCCTGTATAAAGTCAACACCTGTGCGGTGGTAAAGAAGGCACAGACCTGGCTTACCGCACCTGATCTCTTGGGAGCAGAGTTTACGAGAGAGGTAATATGATCTTTCCAAGATAAAGCCCAGGAGAATAATCCCCAAGTATGTTCAGCATTGATTCAGGATTGATATGGATGCTGCTGTTAATTAAAGGACACTACTGCAAAGAATTCTGATGCACTGAAAGTTGTAAGAAGAGTTTCTGATGCATTAAAAACATGATTACTTTTATCTCATTCAGATATACTCATATGAGCAAAGTCAGACACTAGGTGTGCCATAGTCTCATCTCGAGTTTGTTGAAGTAACTGCTGAGATTATAGTTGTGAAAAACGAATGGAAAGGTGAATGGTGGAGTCATCAGCGTAAGAGTGGTTAGATGTACAGCTTAGATGTACAGCTTGGAAGTCCATTGATTAATATGAGGAAATGTTGTTGATAAACAAAATCCTGAAGAAGACCACAATTGATAGTGTTGCATCCCAGCCCCCACACTGCCATAGGCTCCAACAGCAGTAGTTTAGCATAGGAAGGACGGACTCCAGTTAAGAACTGACTCGAAAACTTTTGAGACACAGGATGTTAAAGCAATTGGACGATAGTTAGAGGGTTGGGAATGGTCACCCTTCTTTGGGATTGGCTGAATGAGAGCAAACTTCCAGCAAGAAGAAAAGGAACAAGTTGATAGACAAAGACGAAAGAGTTTACCTAGGCAGGGTGTAAGCACAGAAACACAGTTTTTGAGGACAACAGGAGGGACTCCATCAGGCCCATATACCTTGTTAGTACTGAGGCCAGTGATGGCAGAAAGTACATCAGCTGAAGAAATTTTAATGTCAGCCATGAGGAAGTCAGAGGGGGGAAGTAATGGAGGAACAGCACCTGAATCGTCTTAGGTGAAAAAGGAGGAGAAAGTCTGAGCAAAGGGATTTGCTTTATCAGTAGAAGAAATAGCTACTGAGCCATCAGCGTGTAAAAGAGGAGGGAAGGATGATGAGGTAAAGTTGTTTGAAAGGTTTTTGGTAAGGTGCTAGAAGGAGCGGAAAGAATTCGATTTGGAGAGCTGAGAGCATTTAACACAGATGAAATTATTTTTAGCAGAGCAAAGAACAGACTTTGCACGATTCCTGGCAGAAACATAATAAAGATGTGATTCAGGGGTAGCTTGGCTCCGTTACCTTTTATAGGCCCTCTCCTTGCAAGGACAGCATTAGAACAAGCGTGGTTAAACCAAGGCTTCCTCGCATTAGTCAGTGGATATGAGAAAGGAATGTACGCTTCCATGCCCGAGAGAATAACCTCCGTAATGCGCAAAGCACACACAGATGGCTCACGGCCATGGAAACAATAATCATTCCATGGAAAATCAAAGAAGTACTGCCTGAGTTCCCAGTCCGCAGCTCCAAAGCACCACGATTGGCGTTTCTTTGGAGGGTCCACAGGCCATACCAGAGCAACTGGACAGGTTGAGGTGATAATGTTGTGATCAGAGGAGCACAACGGAGAGCAAAGATTAACAGTATAAGCAGAAGGATTAGTTGACAGGAAGAGGTCATGTATGTAGGAACTTTCTCCAAGGCGGTCAGGGATACGGGTAGGGTGCTGTACAAGCTGCTCTAGGTCACTAAGGATAGATAAGATGTAGGCTTGTTCACCAGGTGGATCAGTGAAAGGAGAGGAGAGCCAAAGGTGGTGGTAAACATTGAAATCTCCCAGAATGGAGATTTCAGAGGAAGGAGAAATGGATAAAATGTGTTCCATTGCAGAAGTAAGATAGTCAAAGACTTTTTGATAGTCAGTAGAATTAGGAGATAAGTAAACAGCACAGATATATTTAGTCAGAGAATGGCAGGAGAGCCGAAGCCAGAGTGTAGAGAATTCAGAAGAATCAAGTTGAGGATCACGAGAGCAAGATACGTCGTTGTGTACATATACACAACAGCCTCTTTTGGCTTTGAAATGAGTATAGAAGAAGTAGGAGGATACAGAAAAGGGTTTGCTGTCAGTTGCCTCAAACAGCTGTGTCTCTGTAAGGAAGAGAAGGTGAGGTTTAGAGGAGGAGAGGTGATGCTCAACAGAAGGGAAGTTAGAGGAAAGGCCCCGAATGTTGCAGAAATGAAGAAGTGTGTCAGAAACTGGTTCCAGGCATATCTCTGAGTCGTCACCGGGAGAGGGGCGGATGGTGGGGGCATTTATGGTCCCCCCCCGGGGGACTCCGAGGCATCTTTAAAAGTAGCCATTTTTACTTGTTAATTTTGAAAAGGAAGTGTAGTGTGTACTGTGCATGTAGTCTGGTGTTGATAGTTTGAGAACTTGTATTGGAGAGCATGCTGGCCTACTCTCTATGTTACTGAAACACTGAAAAATTTCAGCAAAGGAGGATGGCCGGGAACTAGTCCCGAGGGCTGATGAAACAGGAGCTCCAGCTCTCCCTATCACCAGCTTTCCATCCACCTTGGAGTACTGCCCTGCTCGACTGGTGCTACAGTCTACTCCTCTTATTATTATTACTGGTGATATGAATCGAAAAGTAGGAACTGTGACGGTGGATAGAGTAGTTGGTGAGTGGGATGTGTTTGTAGAAGTGGTGAGAATGGCGCTGTTCTAGCGGACATATGTGTAGGGATAGGGGGGAGGGGTCATAGCCAATACCCTCGTTAGGCACAAAATGATTCACATATATGTGGCGAGTGATGAGAAGGGTGGGTGGTGAAATGAATGAACGGAAGGCAGTAATTGCTTATGTGTGTATGGAGCAGAGAAGAAGGTATGCAGTAGGTGCAAGAGCATACAGAGGGTAGGGGAGTGGACTTTCTGACCACCACTCGGTGATAGTGAAAGTCAAGGTACAAATACAACGGATGAACAGACGGAGCTGTCCATCGATGGAAGGTAGAAAGGTTGCAAGAGGATGAGAAAAAGGCAGAATATAAGAGAGAAGTGGAAGAGTGATGGAGTAAATATGATTTTTAACAGGTGGGGGAGGTGGAAGGTGTGTGGAAGACATTCACAGAAGAAATATGCTCGGCATGTGAGGTGGTGCTTAGGGTGAAGAGAGGACGAAAGGGGGTGCAGGGAATAGCATGGTGAAATCAAGAGATGTGACGAGCTGTAGCACAAAAGAATAAAGCATACAGTGGCTGGATGGGAAGCAGAGGCATGGAGGAAGTTGAGAGACGGAAGAGAGAGTTATATGGAGAGAGGAAGAGAGAGGTGAAAAGATTAGTGCGAGAGAGTAAGACGAAAGTGGATGAAAAATTTGGAAGGAGTTTGGGTGTAACTGCAAGAAATGTTAGAAAATGTTCTGGAAGGACGTAAAGTGAGTTAGACGGGGTGATGAAGAAGTTAGTAGAGAAGTGAGAGATAAAAATTGTAGACTGATAGTGGAGAAGGGAGAAAAAATGAGCAGACGGAGAGAACACTTTACGGAACTGTTTAACATAGAAAATGAAGGTAATGGAAGTATCAGTGGCTGAGGAATGGTTGGGAGAAGGAGGAAGGCAACAAAGGAGGAAGAGATCAGAAGGATGGACGTAGTAGAAGCAATGAAGAGAGTCAAAGTGGGGAAAGACCCAGGACTTGATTTAGTGTGTGGTGAAATGATGTAGCATGGGGAAGAAATAGTAGAAGAATGGATATGGAAGATGTGCAGATCGGCCAGGGAGGAAGGTGGAGTCCTAGAGGATTGGAAGTCATGTATAATTATTCCACTGTGAAAACGAAAGGGGGAAAAGGTAGTATGGAGTAATCATAGGACATTTCTATTTTTTTTAGTACAATAGGAAAGGTGTATTGTAAGATACTGGTCAGAGTTAGTGAAATAACTGAGGATTTGGTTGCAGAAGAACAGGGAGGTTTAAGGGAAAAAAAATGTGCAGATCCTTAGATCTTTAGTGGAAAAGTTTGTAGAGAAGGGAAAAAAGTTGAATGCAGCCTTCATGGATTTGCAGAAAGCATATGACAGAGTGGACAGACAAGGAATGTGGAAAATATTTAGAATATAATACAGAGTAAATGGAAGATGTTGAATGCCATGAGGCGAATGTATGAGGGTGCTAAGGGTGCAGTGCGTGTGGATGGTGAACTAATTTTCTCTGTGTGAATGTCGGATTGAAACAGGAAAGTGGCATGTCTCCATGGATGTTCGATCTACTGTACATATGGATGGGGTTATAAAAGAGATACAAAGTAGGGCAATGAATGTAGGAGCTGCCCTAATGAGAGAGGGCAACGTTTGGAAACCTCCTGTTCTGTTGTTTGTAGATGATACTGTTCTGTTAAGTGAAAATGAAGGGGAACTGCAAGGCTTGGTGAATGAGTTTGGGAGAATGTGTAAGAAACGGAATCTAAAGGTGAATGTGGGGAAGAGTAAAGTCATGGTCTTTGTAAGAAATGAAGTCACTGAATGTAAAATAAGGTTGGATGATGAGGAATTGGAAAATGTGAGTGCAATTAAGTACTTGGGTAGTGTGATGAGTAGGGATGGAAGTTTGGAGGACAAAGTGCTTGAAAGGATACAACAGGGAAGAAAAGTTGCTGGTTCTTTGAAAGCAATGAGCATGGAAGTTAAAAAGTTGCTTCATGACAGTATTGTGATACCAAATCTAATGTTTGGAACTTCCATCTTGGAAGGACACAAGTCAAGAGTGAGAGCAGTGGAGATGAGTTTTTTTTTTAGAGGAGCATGTAGAGTTACATGGAGAGACAAACTGGCAATTGAGGAAGTAAAGGAGCACTGTGGTGTGGATGGGGATGCGACAGAAAGCATCTGGAAAAATGCACTGAGGTGGTTTGGCCACGTGGAGGGGATGGAGATTGAGAGACTATTACTGTTATTCTTCTTCTTACTATTGTTGTTGTTACTGTTGTTGTTATATCACTTCATCTCCAATTTTCATCACTCTTATTAACCCTGTCGCGCACGGTAAGTTTTTAGTAAGTTCCACGGCTCACGATTTTACTCATCCGTCCTCCCCGCCAGGCCACCCGCGTGCCGCAAATAACATATTCTCGCCTTATTATCGCCACCCAAACCTCTATATATTTCCATGAAACCCACATCATCTTATTCGCCGATGTTTGTTCTAGCTGATAAGCACAAAAAAAAAAAAAAACGAATAAAAGTACATTAGGCCGCCGTGAATTAACATTTCGGAACTCCTTCTCACTTCCCAACATCGTATTTCGAACGTTTTCCATCATACAGAAAAATGTTATTAGAAGTTTTGATAGAGAATTTCATTAGCTTTCTAATGAGATGCCTCCGGTTGTGATATGATTTGTAGTTTTCAAAAAAATAGCCCAAAACTAAAAGGCATTTGTATAAAAAAAATTGTTCAGAAAGCTCTACCGCAAAAGTTTTCTTGCACACCTAATGTTTTTAATACGTAATCTTATGTAGAATTTCATGAGCTTTCTCTTGGTTGCCACCGCTTTTTGATACGCCTCACACTTTCAGAATAAATAGGAAAAACAGAGTACTCACGGCCGCGGTGCACTTTCGTCATGCACGGACAATAACCGTTAGATTCCCGCCTTAGTAACAACGACTTTTCATTATATAAATTACATAGTTATGTACTGTACATACGTAGAATTCACTGATCTTTATCATGGTTCTTACAGGAAATCGATACGTCCAATAGTTTTCGAGTAAATGGAGGACAAAGTTAGAATATTCCTCCGAGCTCTGAATAGTTTTACCGCAAGCGAAAAATAAACATTCGCTTCCCCTGCCTTTACCTAAAAATAAGCTTTCCATGCCTTATTATTTTTATTTTTTTTGGTCATGTACAGATGTTTACTGTTATATTCTTCCTCATGATGTTGTCAAAACATCAACACGACTATTACCTGGACCGAAGAGAACAACATACCTTCCGGTGCACTGTCAATTTTTCCTGCCTCACCCTCACCCACATATTTTCGCTCGCTGGAGGTTTTATTTTGTTTTATTCAAAGTCTACCTGTAAAATGTACTAGGGTTTCTTTTTATATTGCTACAGGAATGTCGACATCACCACTAGTCTTTTTCCTAGTTACTGATACTGAAGCTGTACTTTGTCAAAAAAAGAATGTGAAGAATATAGAGGTACTGAAGTAGGTAAATATATACAAATCAACAAACTTCGGAAAACTCACCTCCTTCAGGGGTGTTGAGTTGCTGGCAGGACCTTGTGGGAGGTTATGTAGTGTGTGTGTGTGTGTGTGTGTGTGTGTGTGTGTGTGTGTGTGTGTGTGTGTATGCAACACTACGGAATACTTCACTTGGCATGGTACCGTTCGAAGCAATCTCCCACGCAAAGCGCCACATCACAAACAGGACACATGTGACTTGTGTCCCTCCTCTTCTTTGCCAGAGAACACAAGACGCACCAGAGCCTTCTCTGGTCTGGGATCCTCTCCCATCGATGGCCCTGTGTCCGATCCAGCCGCAGGTTGTCGTTGATGACTCTTCGACGCTTGGCTGGATGTCCTCCTTGTCTTCCCTGGTCCTGTCTTCCTGGAGGTGTAGCTGCAGGGCCTGGCATGACAGCAGCAGCAGGTTCTCCTGACGGACCAGGAACTGCTTGAGATGGTGGTCTGGGCGCCTGTGCTGGTCCTGCAGGCGACAGTAGCACTGGCTCCTGTGCTGGAGCTGGTGGTGTTGCCACCTGTGCTGGAGCTGGTGGTGTTGCCACCTGTGCTGGAGCTGGTGGTGTTGTCACCTGTGCTGGAGCTGGTGGTGTTGTCACCTGTGCTGGCACTGGTGGTGTTGGCCCCTGTGCTGGGACTGGTGGAGGTGCCGCAAGTGCTGGACGTGCTGCTGGCCGTCGGGCTGGAAGGTCAGGGGCATGGTGGATGATGTGCCCAGACGAGGGCCACGCTGCTTTGTCAATGAAGAGGAGCTTGTCCACAATCTCCTCCACAAACTCCAGGAGAGTGACTGCACCTCACGAGCACTTCTTGTACAGGGCGAATGCATTGAAGATGGCCATCTGGATGAAGTGGAAGGTGATCTTCTTGGTCCACTTCACGGTTCGGCGCTGGATGAGGTAATATTGGACTATCTGGTCGAAGTGGTCCACCCAACCCATGTACCTGATGTAATCAACCACCATGACGGGCTTGTCCAAGATCTTCTGGAGACATGTTATCCCTCCGTCAGGACCCCTGGTCTTCCCTCGAACCTGCTTTGTGACGGTGCTTGTGCTGTGGAAGGTGGACACCATGTTGACAATGCACTTGTCCGTCCACAGCAGCACCATCACATTGTTCTTGTGCATCGCTGTCATGGCCCCCTCTGGCAGGTGCTAGGCCTCGGCAATGCCCTGCAGCTGCTCTGGTGCTCCTCTTGTCAGGCGTAGTGTCCCACACATACTGTATACGTCCCTGCACTGAAGAGTCATTCACACAGGGATACAGATTTATATAGTT
>JAGKTI010014586.1:0-21488 GCA_018397915.1 Birgus latro | reverse complement strand
ATGTGGGGAGCCTCCCCACACATGAGAGTTGTACTCCATACACGGGCAAATAAAACCCGTGTACAAGGTCAACATCTGTGCAGGGGTAAAGAAAGTTCCTATTACACTAAGAAGGCAAATGCCCCTATAATTGCCACAAACTTCTTTTTCCTCTTTTCCTTTGTACAGGAAAATTATTATACCTGACTAATGATACTGGAAAAGGATGCCTTCAGGTGGTGCCACTGATATAAACAGGCTGCTCCACTGCCTAGTTATACAAACATCCTTCAACTCCCTCATTATTTCCCCAAAATGAAGATAGTAGACTGTGCAAGAACAGCAATTTCAGCCTGAAGTCCACTGGGTTTACATTCAAATAAACCTGAAGCCAGAAGCAGCAGCCATAACAAAATAAAATAGACATCCTTGGGCAAAATGTGTTGTTATTACTGAAAGCAATATTGATACCACAGGGGGGAACTGTGGATATATGCTACAGCATACAACACTGAATATCATCACTAATTATTGCAAAGTAATATTATAATGATACCTATTTAATTTTGTTCTGGCTATCATACAGTAATTATTATTTAGCTACAATCTCATTGTGGAGTTACAAATTACTTCATAAATAATGCTTTCAAGCAATTTTGTTTGAGAAGGCTCTGTGAGGAGCCATAAAGGAATGTCTTCATGTGGTTGCATTATGACCAAGCAGTGGAGCCGGCCAGTTATACAAACATGCCTCACCTCCCTCCCATCCCCTCTTATTATGGAGTTAAGAGATTATCACCAATAACATCTTCACCAACAGTGCTCTCCAATACATCAAATAACAGGTGTTGACTAAATGCCTACACATGGTGGTGCTATGCACCTGGGGTGGAGTGGTTGTGGTGTCTACCCTAGAGCCAAACCTGCTCATATTTCCCTGCACCTCGCCGTGGGAAGCACCCTGGCTCATCTCAGGTGAGGCACAGTCTGCCACACAGAGACACCAGATTCCTACACAGTTAAAGTACAGCACCCCAGCAAAAGCTAATACAGTATAACTAAGATGTATCACACCTAACTTGCTTTTGTAAAATTTCAATACTGCATTCTCTATCTACCTATCTATTGCCAGATGCCTTAATCCTGTAAGGGGTGGCCACAAACAAATTGCCTCCATGTCATCCTGTCTCCTGCTGTTTCACTGCCCTGCTCCCACCTCACACCTCCCTCTCTCATATACCTCTCCACTCCATCCCTCCATCTCATCCTTGGCCTCCCCCTCCCTCTCCACCTCACTCATATACACTCTTCTCATCAGTCTCTCACTCTCCATTCTCTCTCATGGCCAAACCACATCAATGTGTTTCTCCTAACGATTTCTATCACATCCACATCTACACCACAACGCTCCTTCACTTCCTCATTTGTCAGTCTCTCTCTCCATGTGACTCCACATGCTCCTTTCAAATATCTCATTTCCACTGCTCTCACTCTTCACTTCTGTCCCTCCAACAGGGTCCAAGCTTCACTTCGATACGTTAGGGTTGATATCACAATACTGTCATGCAGTAACTTTTTCACTTACATGTTCACTTCTCTGTTTCTTATCCCTGCTTTCAAGGAACCAGCAACCTTTCTTCCTTGTTGTACACTTTCAAGCACTTCACCCTCTAAACTTCCATCCTTACTCATCACACTACCCAAGTTCTTAAACACACTCGCATTTTCCATTTCCTCCTCATCCAACCTCACTGTACATTCACTGACTTCACTACTCTCAAAGACCATAACATTACTCTTACCTACATTCACCTTTAGATTCCATTTCTTACACACACTCCCAAACTCATCCACCAAGCCTTGCAGCTCCCCCTTTATCCTCACTTAACAACACGGTGTCATCTGCAAACTACAGAACAGGAAGTTTCCAAACACTGCACTCTCTCATTACGGCCGCTCCAACATCCACTGCCCTGCCTTGAATCTCTTTTATAACCCCATCCATGTACAGATTGAACAACCTTGGAGACATGACACATCCCTGTTTCAATCTAACCATCAAATTGAGAAATTCACCCAGTTCACCATCCACATGCATTGCAGCCTTAGCACCCTCGTACATACTCTTCACAACATTCAACAACTTCCCATCCACTCCATAAATTCTTAATACTTTCCATTTTTCCTATCCTAAAATTGCCTGCCAAGGAATTACACACACTTCCAATCCCAGAACTAACTTTAAGAAGATTTTGAACATACGACAATATCATCATCATCATCACCATCATCATCATCTTCTAATGTAATAAAAAAAAGAAAAAAAGAAAAAGATATCCCAAGGCTCAGTGGGTTCCACTACAGACTCATCTGAGGTTAACATGTGTTGTGGCAATGGCTCAGTCTGCTGGCATGGGTAGGAGTGTGGTACTGAGTGTAGGAAATGGATAAATGATGCAGGACAGACACTGATAACACACAGCTGTCACCAAAACATACAAAAAATTGCTTAATCATGTGGAAGATGAGTGTTATATATGGACCAAGCTGTACAGTATGCTGAAGCCGTTATAAATGATACCACAAGAAGCAACTGCCACCCAAGGAACGACATACACTGTTCCCATCTTAAAATTGCCAGTCAAGGAACCTCTAACCCTAAAATTGCCAGTCAAGCAGCCAAACACCTTTTTCTCACCTCAAAATTGCCAGCCAAGGAATTACACATACTTTTCTCATCCTAGAATTGCCAGTCATGGAAGCACATACCCTTTTCTCATCCTAGAATTGCCAGTCAAGGAAGCACACACACATTTCTGTCTCTCTGTCTATCCATTGCCAGATGCCTTAATCCCATCAGGGATGGCCACAAACAAACTGCCTCCATGTTGCCTGTCCCCCACCATTTCACTGCCCTGCTCCTAGCTCACACCCCCCTCTCTCATACACCTCTCCACTCCATCCCTCCATCTCATCCTTGGCTTCCCCCTCCTTCTCTCCCCCTTCCACCTCACTCACATACACTCTCCTTGTCAGTCTCTCACTCTCCACTGCCAAACCACCTCAATGTGTTTCTCCTAACGCTTCCTATCACATCCACACCACAACATTCCTTCACTTCCTCATTATCAGGCTGTCTCTCCACGTGACTCCACATGCTCCTCTCAAACAACTCATTTCCACTGCTCTCACTCTTGACTTCTGTCCCTCCAACAGGTTCCAAACTTCACTTCCATATGTCAGAGTTGGTATCACAATACTGTCATGAAATAACTTTTTCACTTCCATGCTCACTTCCCTGTTCCTTATCACTGCTTTCAAGGAACCAGCAACCTTTTTTCTTTGTTGTACCATTTCAAGCACTTCACCCACTAAACTTCCATCCTTACTCATCACACTACCCAAGTACTTAAATGCACTCACATTTTCCATTTCCTACTCATCCAACCTCATTGTACATTCAGTGATGTCATCTCCCTCAAAGGCAATAACTTTACTCTTCCCTACATTTACCTTTAGATTCCAATACTTACACACTCTCCCAAACTCATCTACCAAGCCTTGCAGCTCCCCTTCGTCTTCATTTAACACAGAATCATCTGCAAACAACAGTACAGGGAGTTTCCAAACACCGCCCTCCCTCACTAGGGCCACTCCAACATCCACTGCCCAACCTAGTATCTCTTTTATAACCCCATCCATATACAGATTGAACCACCATGGAGACATGACACATCCTTGTTTCAATCCAACCTTCAAATGGAAAGATTCACTCAGTTTGCCATCCACATGCACTGCAGCCTTGGCACCCTCATACATACTCTTCACTGCCTTCAACAAATTCCCATCCACTCCATATATTCTTAATACCTTCCACAATCCTTGTCTATCCACCCTGTCATATGCTTTCTCCAGATCCATGAAGGCTGCATACAACTTCTTGCCCTTCTCTAGAAACTTTTCCACTAAGGATCTAAAAATGAATATCTGGTCTACACAACCTCTTCCCTTCCTAAAACCTCCTTGTTCTTCTCCAACTAATTCTTCTGTAATTTCCCTAACTCTGTCAATAAGTATCCTACCATATACTTTTCCTATTACACTGAGAAGGCAAATGCCCCTATGATTACCACACACTGCTTTCCCCCCTTTTCCTTTGTACAGGGGAATAATTATACCTGACTTCCAATCCTCCGGAACTCTACCCTCCTCCCAAGCCAATCTGCACACCTTCCACATCCATTCTATTACAATCTCTCCCCCATGCTTCAGCATTTCACCACACACTCCATCCATTCCTGGGGCTTTCCCCATTTTAACTTTCTTCACTGCTTCCACCATTTCCATCCTGGTGATTTCTTCCTCTCTTCTCACAACCCTCCTTCTCCCTGCCATTCCCCAGCCACTTATACTTGCATTACTTTCATTCTCTATGTTCAACAGTTCATTAAAGTGTTCTCTCCACCTGTTTACTTTTTCTCCCTTCTCCACTAGTAATCTACTATTTTTTGTCAGGTGATATAGTAGACCAGGTGAAAGAAAAAGGCAAACAATTTGTGTACTTTTCCCTAGCAACTGACGAATCTGCTGATGTAACATCAACAGCTCAGTTACTAGTGTTTGTACGTGGTGTAACAGACGACTTCTCTGTGCATGAAGAACTTGTTGGCCTCAGTTGTGTGAAAGGGCAGACTACTGGAAGAGATTTATTGAGTGGACTACTAGAGCAGATTTCACCAGTTTAATTAAATTTAGACAATTTAGTAGGCATATCAACTGATGGGGCTCCTGCAATGACTGGTAAGCAAAATGGTTTGGTACAACTATTAATCGAGCACCTTGAAGACAGAAAAAATGAACTGAAACAGTTTCACTGCATAATACATCAACAGAATTTGTGTGGAAAAGAACTGAACTTCGAACATGTAATGAAAGATGTAGTTTCCACAGTGAACTTTATTAAGTCACAATCAGCTTTGCATCATCGGCAGTTCAAGCAATTTCCTGATGAGATTGAAGCAGAGCATGGTGATTTAGTATTTTTCACTGAAGTTAGATGGTTAAGCAGGGGAAACACACTGCAGAGATTCATCAGTCTTCTGATGAATAGTGATATTTCTTAATGAAAAGCATAAAGTAGTCCCAGAACTTGACGATGTGGATTGGCTCTGCGATCTGGCATTTCTTGTTGATCTCACAAGTCACTTAAATAACTTAAATCTTAGACTTCAAGGGAATAACCAACCTATTTCTCACCTAGCAAACCATGTGATAGCCTCTGAACAAAAACTAAAGTTGTTTCAGTCACAGCTAATCAAAGGCAACTTAGTACATTTCCCAAACTGTTTCTCTGAACTGTCTGCTTGCATCCCTCCACCTCTACGACAGGCATGTAGTACCCGTCTAGCAAACTCTCATCCCTTTTCTGTCCAACTCTCTAATGCAAGAGTTAACCGTTACTCCCAGTCTTTCATTTATGCAACTGGTCAACTCTGGAACTGTCTTCCTCTGTCTGGATTTCCTACTTCCTATGATCTCCAGTCTTTCAAACACAGTGTGTCCAGGCATCTCGAATTGAACGGATCTTGAATTTGGCTCTCTTTTGTACTGTTTTTGCTTTTTCTTGGAAGGAACAGTATGCAGGCCTGTGGCCTTTGGTTCCTTCTTCCTTGCATAAAAAAAAAAAAAAAAACTACCAACTAATGTGTGAGAAACACAATGTATGTAAGAAAAACAACTAATGTGTGAGAAACACAATGTATGTAAGAAAAATGAACACTATGCAACAACAGTAAGAAAACTCAGGGAGGCATTTGACAGCAGATTTGGAAACCTCAAGAAAGAAAGGAATAACTTGGTGTTGTTCAGCAACCCTTTTTTTGTATCACCTGAAGACGTGGAAGCAGAAGCCCAGTTAGAACTGACTGACCTCCAGAACAGCGACATTCTTCATACAAAGTTTAAGGAAGGGGACTTACTCAATTTCTATAATTGTTTGCCCAAAGATCAATATCCTTATTTGAGAAACAAGGCTGCTACTTATGCAAGCTTATTTGGCTCTACCTATATATGTGAACAAACATTTAGTCTGCTAAGTCAAAACAAGTCAAACATTCGAAGCAGGCTGAGTGATGAAAGTCTGCACTCTGTTTTGCGACTGGCAACAACAAAGTTTCAACCCAACATAAAGAAGCTTGTCTATGAATCACAGTGTCAAAAATCACATTAAGAAGACTGTGTCATGCATACCAGGGGGTGGATACTCGAAACGACTTACAATATTGTATCTCGCCGAGTTGGTTGTAACGATGTAAACATTGTAAGTTCTCATTGTAAGCTCGTACAACGTATACTCAAAGCTGGGGGCCGCCATATTGGATTGTAATTCTCTGTTGTAACTTACAGACGGTTCTTACAAGGCATACTCAAAACATTGTAGCGGCCATATTTGTTTGTATCTCGGATTGTAACTTACAGCAGGGTCGGAGGAGCTGTAAGTCCCCTACGTGGAAGTTGTTGACACTGGTGCTGGCCCTCCTCAGTTTTATCAAAGCAGTTCACAGGATTATATTGGTAAGTTAATGTGTTCGTGCACTTCCAAACGACATTTTATAGCAGAAAGTGTTTGAGAGAGACGTCAGAATTGCTTTTAGTGTTAATAGTGAGCAAAAACAACCATAGTGAGAGGTGGGGACCCACAGCATGTAGTCTTCGAGTGTTGATGATAATGAAAGAAGAAATAGCGTATGATATCGAAAAAGAAAAAATGATAAGAGGTGAAATACAAAAGAGAAAAGAGAATTAACCTAACCTAATCTAATGATCTTTCCTTTGGTGAAGATGAAAGAAATTCCACGCCGGGCTTAAGCTTAAATAAAACCTATATATTTTTAAGATAATTCAATAAAAGATCCAAAATAAGTTTTAAATGACAAACTCAAAAACAAAAAATGTCATTAAAATTTTGTTTTCATTAACCAGACCTTAAGTAACAATCCAATACCACAATACAGGAGCAAAATTAAAGCTCCAAATAAAACCGTAAGTGAAAACATGAAAAATTTGCATTAAAAAAAAAAAAAACCTAACCTTCAGTAACCTAGCCTAACCAAAGGTAAAGGACACTGATCGGTGAAAGGACTCTATAGTATGGGCAAAACGATGTGTGCTGGATACCGTTTAGGTTGAGAGTGGATCTACATAGGCAGATGTGGGAAATATTTTCTCCCATAAAGGTGCTATTTTCTTTCTCAGGAGAGAGAAGTGATTCAAAGGCACTGAGAGTGATATTACAGAGAAGATGGAGCTTGTGGCCGCCTTTTGCTTTTATTGTAACAGTAGGTGAGAAGCTTCCCAAAATCACGTCCTTCCTCTTCTCCACCTCCCGTATTAACACCATCACCTCATCATCAGTGAAATTGGGTCCCCTTTTCTTTGAGGCTGGCTCTGTTGCTGAGCCGATAGGCTCCATCTTCCTTCTTGTCTTGTTTGTGGGTATAATCTGCTGCATCACTGGCTGGGGTGCCCACTTGGCCTTCTCTGTTACTCTACACTGATTCTTTAGTAAGTTTTGTGACTTGCACCATTTTCTGGCATTAATCTATTATTACAACTAAGCAGTCAAGAAGATGCCAATTTAAGGCCAAGTAAAAGTAAAAATGAGTACTGTAGATGACACAGCTTCCTTCACTGATATTTGTACCTGTACTGCATTTACTTCTACTGAAAATCCCTAACTCCTTCCAGCATGAACAATGACCACGTGTGGCCAGATAAGATGGCCAATGGGACCAGAGTAGGTTTATTTTCACCTGACAGATGTGGGTCGTTCTCATAACTTGAATACTAATTGTGGCTGCATGAAGTTATGTTAAGTGGAGGAAGGGCAGTCTGATGGCAGAATTCTGGGTGACAAGGAAGCAACCTGTTAAAGGAGGCAACCTGTTATGTGGCATCCCCTTCATGATAAGTTATCTGATTATAAACAGCTAAGTGTAGGTGGGTAGACAGACTATTACTGTTCAGTCCTTTTATATTCTACAGATATTTGAGCCACTGTTGTTCATCTTTTTGTATTCTACAGATATATGCCCTTTTCATCCATCATCTAATCTTGTATTGCACCTAAAATCAACAGCATGGACCACTCTCCAGCCCTGGTTTTAAAAAGGAAAGGAAATCACTCACAACACAGGAGAGAGAGAGAGAGAGAGAGAGAGAGAGAGAGAGAGAGAGAGAGAGTGCGGTTGACAATGACAGGGTAGATGATGGAGAAGCTAGATTCTGATTCAAATTCCTGGACTTGAGCCAATAAGGATGAAAGAGGAACAATGGTATCAGTGGCCAGGACTCCCTCTAGCTTTTGCCGACACTAACAGTACCTGAGGCTGTGTGTGACAGTGTCTTGGAGCACAGTGAGCAATGTGAAATGCAGGCAGGTGGATTAGGCCTACTGGGTGTACACACACACACACACACACACACACACACACACACACACACACACACACACACAGTATCTGATGCTGAGTGTGATAGTGATGTGGGGCACAGTGAGCAATGTGAAATAAAGATAGTGTGGATTAGGCCTACTGGGAACACACACAGACTAGACACACACACAGGAAGTGTACAAATTACTGGAAACTCAAGATGCAAAGAAAGCCCCAGGACTGGATGGAATTTCAAATTGGGTACTGAAGGAATGCAGAGACCAACTGGCAGATAAGATTCACAGTTTAATTGTGTGTTCGCTGGAAGAAGGGAAAGTGCCTCGGGAATGGAAGAGAGCAAATGTGGAACCAATTTACAAGGGAGGAAACAAGGAAGAACCCCTGAACTATAGACCAGTGTCCCTAACCAGCATGGTTGCAAAATTGTGCGAGAAGGTTCTGAAAGATAGGTGGATAAAATATCTGGAAGAGATGGATATTTTGACTGAAAGTCAATTTGGATTCAGAAGTGGAAGGTCATGTGTTTCCAACTTGTTGAGCTTCTACTCAAGGGCGACTGATGTGCTACAGGAGAGAGACGGTTGGGTGGATTGTGTGTATTTAGATTTGGAGAAGGCCTTTGACGAGATACCCCATAAGAGACGAATGTGGAAATTAGAGCATATAGGAGGACTGAAGGGTAACCTCCTGGAATGGATGTGAGACTTTTTGAGAGACAGACAAATGAGGACACTAATAATGGACAGGACGTCTGGATGGAGAGAAGTAACAAGTGGTGTCCCACAGGGCTCGGTGTTGGCACCAGTAATGTTCCTGATTTACGTAAATGATATGGTAGATGGAGTGAACAGAGGGAAAGAACAGAATGTTATGTGCGTCTGTTACCATAAATTTTGGTTTTATTACGGACAAACATTTGACAATGTTAAGAAAGCTTTGTAGAGTAAATCTTCTCTCAGAAACATTTCTTTGTTTATCACTATTATTACGTCTGTTACAGGGTATTTTACAAAACACTGGTTAATTTGAATGTCATGTAATATCTCATTTTCACTAATTACGTTAATTGCACTTCATAACTTAATATAAAAGCTATATCTTACATTGGTTCACTGTATGCTATTTTACCCTCTAATGTTTCTGTCCCCCCTCTCTTCCCCCCTTACCTCTCTCTCCCTTCCTTCCCCTACACCGTCTCACTTTCTCACGACTGAGATGCTTCGAGGCCATAATTAGAAAAACCAGGTTTAAGAATATCAGAGAACTGGAGTTTGTAACGCTGACTAACAGCCAGCACTGTGGCTGACTGTACATCTCTGGATGATACACACCTCACCACAAAAATCTGTCTGAGATGCTATGTTCTCCAGATGATTTTTCACTATTGGCTTCTATTGCTTGTGTGGTTTCCACATAGAGATATCATCATATAGAACACTGAGTGATTTTACAAGTTCTGCCTCTCTTTCTCAGCAACTCTTAAAGATTCTTCTATATAAGTTCTACAACAATGGCCTGTGCCATTTCCACACTGTAACCTGTTGTTAGATCACTCAGCTTCTCTTGAACTCTAAAAAGCAAAATAGGGTTAATAATTTATTACCTATGAAATCAAGAATGATAGAGGCATTAGCTACAGTTTTACCTGAGAGTTTGTCCATAGCACCTATGATGAAATGATGTCCAAACAACCTCATTACGGCTTGGTTTATCTTTTATGTCATCCATCATCCAATCCTATGTTGCCCCATGAGAAGCATAGGAGCCCAGGGCTAGGCAAGCTGGTCCTGACATTTAAGATCAGAGTGACCAGCCTCACTCATCCCTGAGTGGCATAACATGAGCAATAAACACCATCCACCCCTTGGATATAAACCTACACAGGCATACCCAAAAATATTGTGCTGCTCTTAACAATTTCACTATCATAACTATGATATTCAATTACTCTGCAATTCTTCACCCTTTCTATAGGAGCAAACCACCATACTATGCTTCATTTCTTTGATCCCAATTACCCACACTCACATCTCACTGCCAACACCTATGGTCATTTATTTAACCCTCCAAATATTGTAACTTATATAATTGATGAAAACTGTAATCAACCTCTTTCACTGTTGGCATGTGTTTTAATGGCACCTCCACCTGCCACGCACACCAGGAATGTCCTATCCCTTGAAAAGAAACGGATGATTATCGGAAAACTCGAAAAGGGATGGAGCATGAGTCAGGCAGAGGCAAAGGTGTAGTGCAATACTGCCTCCTATGCCACTGAACCACATGGGCTTTCTCTGCCTACTCTTTGGTAAGTTTTTTTTTTTTTTTTTTAGTGTTCGACTCTGGGCATAGGCTTCACAGCCTGCAATCAAGGCCCAGCAGTCCTCATACATACCCTACACCTCTACATGTCACCCACCGTCCATATTGAATACAAGCTAGGGCTGTCTCATACAGGACTGGTGTATTGGTATTAGCGGGGGTATTTTTACGACATGTCGGCGGGTCTTCTGGTAGATCATTAAAGCCTGATTTAATGAAATTCAAATCCTTAAACTGTTCCCTGCCCCAGCGGGGATTTGAACCTGGGTCCGTTAGGACCACAGACCACCTCTCTACCGATTGATGATGATGATGATGATGATGATGCTGATGATGTTGATGCTATGATGACAAAGATGGTGCTGATGATGACAATGATGCTATATAACTCCACTTGCCTGCAATATGAGGGTGCTAGTGCTGCTGGCCAGCTTGACCATATGACTTAAGTGTAGGTGGTAGCAGAAGTGTGGTTTCATGCGGTGCTTGTTGTGGCAGGACCCGTCAGTGCTGTCCAGGTCAATGTATAAAACCCACATGGCTGTTCGCTGCTGCCTTCTGCTTGGTGCTGGACAACGCAGTGATATCTGAAGGTTAGGTGGAAATTAATTACCTCTCTCTCTCTCTCTCTCTCTGTCTATTTATCTGTCTATAGTCAGACGCCTTAAACCAGTCAAATCACATATATAATGCCTCCATGTTGCCCTGTCCCCTGTAATTTTTGCTGCCCTCCCCCCTTTATCTCTTTTCTGTTGCTACTTCAATGGTCACTGTTCCTCTGAAGTGTCTGCCTGCATCCCTCCACCACTATGACGGGCACATAGCGCCCGTCTAGCAACAAACTCTCATCCCTTTTCTGTCCAACTCTCAAATGCAAGAGTTAACCATTACATCGAGCCCTTCATTTATGCAACAGGTCAACTCTGGAACTGTCTCCCTCTGTCTGTATTTCCTACTTCCTATGATCTTCAGTCTTTCAAACGCTGTGTCCAGGCATCTCGAAATGAACGGATCTTGAATTTGGCTCTCTTTTGTATTTTTATTTTATTTTTTTCTTGAGAGGAACACTTTGTGGGCTCCAGGCCTTTGGTTCCTTCTTCCTTCTATTAAATAATAATAATAATAATAATACACCTCCCCTCTCGTATAACTCTCCAATCCAGCCTCCTATCTCTTCCTTGATCTCCTTCCTTTCCCCTTCTCCTCCACCTTATCCAAATACACACTCCTCGTTACATAGTAAAATTATACTGCACATACCGTATATAAATATAAATAATGCCATGCTTCCTCTTAGGGAATCTCCAGACAAACAGTGAGAATGACCAAGTTAAATACTGGTATATGAGAGCGGAGTGTGTGAGCTGGGGAGAGAGCAGCAAAGTGGCGGGGGACAGGGTGACATGGAGGCAATTTGTTTGTGGCCACCTCTTACAGGATTAAGGCATCTGGCAATAGAGAGATGGAAAAAAAAAAAAAAAAAAAGGGTGCGACAAAATACCAAATCAGTGGTCATTTACCAAACTGGCACTTCTGATTGGAAAATATTATAATTTGTAACAGCACATAAGTTCATCTATCTATCTATTGCCAGACGCCTTAATCCCGCACGGGGTGGCCACAAACAAATCACCTCCATGTCACTCTGTCCCTTGCCATTTCACATAAGTTCATACGCACCTAATTATCTG
This sequence comes from Birgus latro, assembly GCA_018397915.1. NCBI lineage: Eukaryota > Metazoa > Arthropoda > Malacostraca > Decapoda > Coenobitidae > Birgus > Birgus latro. Next base: position 9,043 of record JAGKTI010014586.1, on the reverse strand, counting down.
AAACCCAGTAGTACTTTTTCCTAATTTAACAATTCATGAAAAATCTGGATTTGCAGTGAAAATTACCTAAAGTTAGTAGGTATTTCCCCTTCAGATCGCCGACATGACTTGACAGACTTATCATCATCATCATTCGGACCTCCTTTCCCACCCTAGGGCAGGGTGAGGAGTAGCAACGTCCAAACAGTCCAAATTTGCCCAATCCAATGGTTCGTGCTTCCTTTCACTCATCATTCGAGCCCCCAGAATCATGGCTCTATCAGATATGCCAAAAAAAAATTCACCACGTTTCGTAGCTTCACATAAACGTATCTGATAGAGTCAATCCGAAGACTTCTGTTTCACAAAAACATTGATTTACAGTGCAAATAAATGTACCGGTAATTACATTGTGTTAGCTGGAGGGAGGAGAGTGAAATGGCAGGGGACAGGGCAACAGGGAGGTGATTTGTTTGTGGCCACCCCTTAAAGGATTGAGGCATCTGGCAGTAGACAGATAGACAGACATTGTAAATCAATATTTATACAAAACAGATGTCTGTCAAGGCAAAATGTTGAGCTATATGTGAAATGATTTTACTAAATCTACCATAGTCAGTTTTGGCTTTGAATCCTGAAACTTTATTAAAAATTGAATTAACACAAATTTTAGACTGGATTTCAGCTAATTTGGTGTTTAGAAACCTATATGGTGATAAAAATTAGAATACTTTCCAATTAAAAGTGCCAATTCAGTATTTCGTTGCACCAGCAAAATAATATACAGTAATTTCAATATAAACTAACAGCCTTTGACCTAACCAAACTTTCCTTAGTTCCAGTCACTTTGTAACTTATTCAATATCACCCATAAGCACTCTGACTGACTGAAAGCCAAGCACTGCGAATTACGAAGAGCTGAAATTCCTAACGCTATTCGCTTATTCCTCGTTTTTCTGTTATTCATTCGAGGGGTGGGGTGGAAAGGTAGCTTGTATAAGAGAGGGTGTGTATGAGTTAGAGAGGACAGCCTGACAGCAAAGGACAGGGTGATATGGAAAAAATTATGGACATGGACCCTCTCTTAGATGCATTTTCATTTTTCAATTTTTTTATTTGCATATATCTCCGATTTCTATTATCCAAAAAAATATTAGAGACAGAAGTCAAGAGTCAGGGCAGTGGAAAGGATTTATTTGAGAAGAGCATGTGGAGTCACATGCAGAGACAGACTGACAAATGAGGAAGAGAAGGTGCATTGTGATTGGATGTGTTTGGAGAAACACACACAAGTGGTTTGGCCATGTGAAGAGGATGGAGAGTGAGAGACTGACAAGGAAAGTGTATGTGAGTAAAGTGAAGGGGAGGAGATGGAAGGGGAGGCCAAGGATGGGATGGAGTGGAGAGGTACTGTATATGAGAAAGGGGGGTGTGAGCTAAAAGCAGAGCAATGAAATGGCAGGGGACAGGGCGACATGGAATCTATTTGTTTATGGCCACCCCTTACGGGATTAAGGCTTCTGGCAATAGATAGACTGTAAGTGAAAAGTGCTTAGTTACAGTAGGTCTGGCACTTTTCGGTCACGACTGGAAAGTGACCTATGTATATTTATGCCATCTGACTTGACTGACCATCAAGGATAATACAAGACAATAATAAATATTACAGTGTATTACCAATATATATATATATAAAACATATGTACATATCCCTGTTATCACACTACTTTCACACAGACATTCACACAGTTTAATGGAAACGGTGCTTGAGGTGGTGACTGGAAAAACACATTCAAAGCACACATCCATGAAAGTACAGTATAAAGTTATCAATTCTGTAGAGTAGGGACGGTTTATGCCCTCTTGCAATCAAAAGAGACAGGGTGGACATCAAAGAACGAATCTGTGACACTCTCCACACTTCCTCGGCCTGATGCAGAATAATAGAGGATAGCAGTAGCCACAATGACCAAGCAGGTACACGTAAAGTAGAAACTGAAGAGCTAGTCACACAGGTCAGAACCAAGTAGGCTCAGCACATGAGCTGCCAGACGGAGATCCCATCAGTATCACAAGAACAATTGCCACAATCTGCGACACGTCTGACCAGGCTCTGTATGTCGAGGAGTAAGGTCGCCATACACACAGGAAACACGGAGCACCTCACTGATCCTCCAGTCTCGGGCCAGGCTCCAGACCTAAGTACCGCCACCCACATTAATTCGAACGCGGGGTAGGGTCTGGTTGCTATTAAGAATGGTAGGTAAATGCTGGTGAGAGATGAAGCGTCTGTACCACGTCGAGTTTGGACGATGCTTCAAACACTCGAACAGACATTCCATTCGCAATTCAGACTCGCTCAACAAACAGACCCATAAACCAGGATTCAGGTGCTCATCGATTCGAAGCTCTGATCCTGGTTCATCTGAGTATGTGCTGACTTACCCTGACACAGACAGAAGATTTAAATCTGGTTTCTAGTTGCCATAAATAAAGCTGCCTAAAATAACCCTTTTTCTATGGACCCATTATATTACGACTTGTGCAGTACAGTACAGTAGTGTGTTACAGTAATTTTTTATGTTCAACTACAGTATCGTTTATTTTTGTACCTGTAAAGAGAAATACTGTATGTACGTAGAAACGAAAAAAGATGTACACTCACGATCACTAATTTCTGGCCAGGGGTGCCTCTTTACTACCCCTGTATAACCAGGGAAGAGGAGAGGGGGAAACGAAACGAGCTCCACCAGCCTCTACCCCCAGCTCCCATCCATCCCCCATACCCGCTACCATCCCCCACCTCAACCGTCATTCTTAACTCGCAGTTACATCACAAGCCGATTTCATGCTTAACACTCTTGGTCCCACTGCTAATACAAACACAGAACACTAGGATATGTTAAAAGTACAGCAGCCTATATGATACAGCTATCAACACGCTGCAGCAAGATATTAATACCTTATGACGTTGATTGTAAAACAACAGCCACCTCAGGCCTCACGTGTTGGGTGCACTGCTTTGGAGACACACGCACGCATGCGCACACACACACACACACACACACACAAACAACAGCAGCCACCTCAGGCCTCACATGTTGGGTGCACTGCTTACACCTCTTCCTAAGCGATTTATTTTGCTTACTACACCCTGTCGTCCTCGTCTGTGTTACTTAAATCGTTCTAATATCCACCATACTCTGCATAAATAACGTACTAAACGATATTACCCAGCCGAATCCATAAAATAAATCGGTTAAGAAGAGGTGTTAGGGTGCTTCCGTGATACGAATCCAAGTCCTTTCGAGGTTTCACAAGATTTGGGGAGATGGTTGAAATTTGCGTCCCGAATTAAAATAGATTACTTACTATCAGTCAGTCAATCTATCTTTTCACTGCTTCCATATATATGTCCTCTACAGGGTTGGTCAGAGGTATGGAAGAAGTGAAAGATAGATAGACAGATGGATATATATATGGACTGGCTGACTATACTGAACAGGTGACAATACCTCAAAGCCTAAAAAAAAAAAAAAACAGGAAAACACCAGAACATGACAGAATAAAACCGAAAATGTATAAGGCATTAATAACAAGTGATGTACTGAGAAACTGACAATATGTTTAAAGAACTAGTAAGCAAAGCCGAAAGAATGGAGACTCAACCACAAAAATGATAGCAACAGTGAAAAAACGTACAGTGAATAGACCTCAGACCGCCAGCAGTGACTAAATACTGTAATTGTATCAAATGTTAATGGCTGTATTGAAGGATGAAGTGGAATTACAGCTGAAAATAAATGAAGAATTACAGAAGACCCAGGCTGGATTCACGAAGGGAGGAAGGACAGGGACAACATACATGGTGGAAGAAAGTTTTAAAAAGAAAACTCTTTATAGTGAATGCAATAGAGTTCAAAAAAGCATATGATTCTATAAACAGAGAAAGTTTGATCTAGGCAGTGAAACATCAAACCCATCCTTATGCGATAGATGCCACCAGGAAAATATACGATGAAGATAAAACAAGGACAGAGCTATGAAAACAAAGGAGGTGACCGAAGTGACGAGTGGGATGAAGCAGGGGCGAACAGCGTCAACACTTTTATTCAAGGTGAGAACATAATATAACTAAGGACACTGAGAACTCAGGAAAGGGATTCAGTAATGAGATAATGAAAATAAGCGTGCTGTTCTATGCAGGCGATGGACTCCTGGACTTCTGGAGGCAGAAACACTAGATGCAAAAACAAACATAAGGACAGTAAATGATATAAGTAAAGAGTAAGGGCTAACAATAAATAAGAACAAAAGTTATGTAATGATATGGAACATGAAAGAACAACCAGAAGTGGAAGGAATATAAGTAGCAAGACAGCAAATTTTTGAGAATAACCATAGAAAACAGAAGAAATATGTTTGGAGGACAAACTTACAAATATAAAAGGCACAAGAAATGTCAAATAGAACACTCAATAATTTCAAAGAGCAAAAAGAGTTGCTACTTGGTAAAACATTCTGGAAAAGTGTTGTCCTACCATCTGTTCTGTATGGAAATTGTATTATAAGTTACACAGACACTGATATAGAAAAACTACAGAGGATAGATAACAAAGTATATCGGCAGACCCTGGTAACATAGATATACACCCCTATGTGCAATGAGAGGGGAGAGGGAGCGTCACTGATGAAAACAAGCACAGTGACCAGATTTCTCTAGCGTGAATATGCTAGACAGCAGCTGAAATTATGCTAGATTGGCAAAAATAATGCTAAATCTTTTGTTGCTCTTAATACGTTCGGTTTCTGTTATATTTTATGATTAATATAGTATTATTTCTACGTTTTTAACTGTATACAGTATGCACTCCTATAATTATGAAAGAAGAACATTAAAATAAATAATTACTCAGGTTCTAAAAGTTTATTTGACAAATATTTGTGCAACATAGGTTGAAACTTCCTTATACAGTAGTTTCAACACTACCTGTAGAAAATAAATGCAAATTTAATGTATTAATGTGTGAATTAAGTTTGAAAGTTGTGGGTTCCTATTTTTCATACATTTTGTGCAACATAGGTTGAAACTCTTCCTAATACAGCAGGCCTACATTTTCAACACTACCTGTAGAAAATAAATGCAAATTAATGAGTGAATTGAGTTTGAAAGTTGTGGGTTCCTATTTTTCATACATTTTGGAACTAAATTTCTGAAGCATAATATTATCTGGTTCAAACTTTTCACAATTTTCACTCTCTCTCCTGATGCCTTCTCTGGCAGCCACATACTTTAGAAGAGAAGAGGAAGTCAGTTGATTGCGCACTGTTGATTTTAAACGGTGCACCTCTGAGAAAATTCTCTTACAGTCAGCATTAGCCACTGGAATAGTTACAATTGCTTTGACACAAAAACTAAGAGCACTGTACCCGGTGTCCTGCATAACCGCTTGCCAAAAGACATCAAACTCCATATCATCAGTCAGATAATCATCATACGCGAGGTTACGTCATTGGTTATCAACTTCCTGCTCTTTTCTATGATCCAGTATGCCTGGAAAGTGAATAATTATGTTCCCTACAAATGATGCAATGTTACCTGGCCTTACTGCAACGAGTGGTAAGTTATTGTAATCATGCTAAAAATTGTCCTAAGCTCATTAGATTATGCTAAAAATATGCTAGATTTGATAATATGCTAAAATTTATGCTAAACACAATTTTCTGGAAAAATATGCTAAAATTAGCATAATTATGCTAAATCTGGTCACCCTGAATGGAACGAAAAACTACTGGTTGATGATGAATGGATGAAGGTAAGCTTCCCAGCAACCTATCTGGGGGGAGACCCCGCCATTTGAAATTTCAGATAAGATCATGTTATATCTTCAGGTGTCTCCTTCCTACATAAACAAAATCGCTGTTGCTTGAAACTTTAATCTTTTTGTGAGAAGGGAAAAGGAGAGGAGAGTGTAGAATCCACCTTTCGTATTCTTCAAGGAAGAACATATTCAACGGTAAAGGACTAAAGTTTTCCTTTGCATGTGAACCATATGTTCCAACTACCGTACAGACTTTAAACAAAATCAAACAAAAATGTTAGTGAAAAAAGTATATAGTAAAACTTTAAGCTATAGGTCAAAGTTGCCAAATTCTCGAGTGGCCTAATGGCGTAGTTTTGCAGATGCAAACCCGTTTTGACTTTCCCAGTGTAGGTGCCATTTGACTGTGTAGGCATAAATCTGCCTTGCAGTTTTAGTAGTAATATCTGTCAGTCCCTGTTTTAGGATGGGGAGTTGGGAGGTACGCTTCTCGTTTTAGTGCTTCCTTGAGCTCAAGTGCCTGTTGCTTTTTTGTATATCCCTATCAAGGTTTTATTTGCATCATTAGACATGTCTTGTATGCCTTCTGCTGCAAAGTCGGTGCGTGGAGTCACCAAAAGTATGGGCGCGACTCGGCATCCCGTCGACTGAGATTGGACACCAGTGCAGCATGGCGGCGGCCGTTACGGTGTGTGTGTGGTAGAGGTGGATAATTGTAGTTTTACTGCTCGAGGTCAAGCAAGTCCCGCCCAAAGTTGACTTCAGGTTTCGGAAGGATGACCAAGGTCAGTAGTAGCCTGCTTTTTCCAAATTTAGTAGTTGCATATATGAATTTGTGGCCATTTTCAAATTTTCGCTGGAGTAGTCAAAGCCAGTTACTTGTAATTAACCTAACCAAGTACTGTTGTTCCATTATCTTTACTTTTGAAATACTTTGGAAACGGAAATTACGTAGGTTGTCTCTTGTCAGAAGCTGGCCAAATTAATGGCTTTGCCTTTATAATACTGGTGTTACTGGTGTCATGCACGGAGTGACATGCTGGAAGTACCGGTCCGCTCAGTGCGCCGAGTGCACTTTTAGCCGATGAATTTAAAGTATCCGCATGTTATCTTAAGTATTGTGCCATTTATCAACAACATTTTATGAAATACATGTGAAAGAAAGATAGTTGGATGTCTTATCGACCTATAGGTCACTACAGGTCGATATAATGATATATAGAAGTAAATATATACATGTACTGTATGTAGGCAGATTGTGAAGTCAGTCATTTCGAGAATTCAGGTGAATGTAGTTTAGGTTTATTTCGGTTAGGTTGATCTAGGATAAGAGTAGGTTAGGTTAGGCTAAGGTTAGTTTAGTTTTGGTTAGGTTAGGTTGGTTTAGGCTAATTAGAGAAAAGAATAGTAACTTCCAAGACGTCACTCCGTGCATAGGACACCGGCATAGACGAGTTCAACACAGTATGGTTAATGATCTCTAGATTAAGATGAAACAGTAGCCTACAGTATTGAAAACTGTATGGTTAGCGCCAATTTTTTCTTTACGCGGGTAAATTTGTACTTTTTAGTCCCCAGTAAGTTTTGCCCATTTTAATGTTTCCGTTTTTGTTTGTATGTAGTGGAAAGTTTCCTTCATTTCGGTTGAACTTGCCAAGTTTTGAGTTACTCCAACCCCACCATTGAATACTGGGGACTGAGGATTAAGATGGGGAAAAAACACCAGAAAATTGATCATTGCTAATGGTAATGAAGCAGAGTATTACAGATGTCACATATTAAACCACACACACACACACACCTTACAATTAGGTAAGGTAAGAATACACACACACACACACACCTTACAATTAGGTAAGGTAAGAACACACACAAACACACACACACCTTACAATTAGGTAAGAACACACACACACACCTTACAATTAGGTAAGGTGAGAACACACACACACACACATGGATCGGTGGAAATATGAAGTAACAAGTAAATCATAACCGGCTGTTTTAGTCATTGCCCTACCATGGCCTAACCAAATATAGTCAGATCATACGTAATTCTAACCAACCCAACCATACCTCAGAAATGGAGCACGGGTGGGTCAGGAATACCACCTGTTAAATGGGAAGAACTATGTGGACCTAGTGGACTCCTCTGGACCCACTGGATAGCCTGCTTTGGGGTATATAATGTACACTAAGGGATAACCGATGGAGCAAGAGGATGACTGGCTGGACACCAAGAGTTTGTAAGCGTAGCAGAAAAAGGCCAGACAGGAGAGGAAGGGATGAGATAGAGAAATTTGCAGGGAAAGCGTGGCAAAGATTAGATCGGTCAAGGAATTCGTGGAGAAGGTTGGGAGAGGCCTTTGTTCAGCAGTGGACTTGTAATGGCTGATGATGATGATGATGATGATCCGTTACATGGGATGAATTACAGGCCTTCTGGATTGCTTCCCACGCACATGTTGACTCAATAGTTACCAACGTTGATTTTTTTTTTTCACCTGCTTGGCTAAGATCTAACAGGTCTGAGTGGTGAAAGTTGAGAGATGTTTTAACCCTGTGGTGAGTTTTAAAGATTGATGATAATGATGATAACAGTGGTGGTGGTGATGACAATGGTGATGATAGTGATGATAGTGGTGGTGATGATGACGATTGTGGTGATGGTGATGTGATCCTCTCTATCCTCCAGTATATTATTCATGTGGTCAGTGTCAATATTACAATGCCATAAATATGACACAAGAGAAATAGTACGGTGTAGGATGCAAAACGAAGTCTGTCTATCAAACAAATCACCTCCATGTCGCCCTGTCCCCTCCCATTTCACTGCCATCTTCCAGCTCACACCCTCCTTTCTCACATACTTCTCCATTCCATCCTTCCATCTCATCCTTGGCCTTCCTCTCCCCCCCCCCCCCCACTCCACCTCACTCACATACACTCTCCTCGTTAGTTCCTCATTCGCTTATGGAAAAGGTACAAAGAAGGCTACTAACCCATGAGGCTATGGCCATCAGTTTTTCCCTTTCCTTCACCTCCCATGTACTCAATAGTGACTAAGGATTGTACTAACTCACATGGTAGTTTATTCCATTTTATTATTATCATTACATTTATATATTTTTTCCCCTATCTCCAGAAGCCATGATTCAGCTTGGAAGACTTTTGGAGTTGATGGGGTTAAGTCTGTCTATCTATCTGTTGCCAGACGCATCTATCTAGCGCCAGATGCCTTA
>JAGKTI010014585.1:7075-21488 GCA_018397915.1 Birgus latro | reverse complement strand
TATGTGGAACTATTTGGGGGCCATTTAGAGGCCATTTGGGGGCCCCCATGGGGGGCTAGGGGGCCAACGGTACTTAAAAAACCCATAACTATGTTCCATTAGTCCTAAGGATTGCAAAAGGCATGATAAATTAGGGCTCCACGGCTACTAGAGGACTAAGCTATTTGGGGGGCCATTTATAGGCCTTTTGGGGCCTCCCATGAGGGTCTTGGGGGGCAACGGTACTTGAAAAATCCACGATTAGGCTCCACTAGTTCCAGGGATTCCAAAAAGGTACAATACTTGGGGGTCTATGGCTGCTGGAAGGGTCAAAAGGCTGGTTTTAACGAGATGATCACTTAGTGACATTGCCTGTTGTATCCCACAGACCCCTCTGTCTGGCAAAAAGAATAAACAGCATTTCTTAAAACACAGTTCATAATAAGATTGCCTTCCATTACTGTAAGTTAAATGCATCTCGATTTCGCTTCCCTACCTATCGAAAATACCTAGCAAGGCCTAGGCATTCCTTAGCATCCACTGCTGCAGTTTCTCAACGACATCGATTAATGGAGAGATAGGGGTCGCAGGGAAAAACGAACATGGTAAACCAGAGAAATAAATGATTTCCTTCAGATCGTACCTCTTTTCAGTGCTCCTTGTTTTTTTTCCCTGCTGTTGTTGCCGCTGGTGTTTAAGCCTGCATGATTAGCCCTTCCTACCGTGGCCTGAGTATATTTGTCAACAATGAACGTTTGATGTTGCCAGGATTCGATAATGAATAAAGATGTAAATATAATATCTATATTTAGTAAATTTCTGTTAAAACAGTATTAACTAAATTATACGTCAGATTAGAAATTACCTACATTAAAATACAGAACATTTTGAGGTCGCATAACCAACGAAAGAAAACCAGCCTGCAAGTAAGTACAGGGGGAACTATTTATTTCTTTACAAAATGGCCTACACGAATTCATTGATAATTGCCAAAAATATATAAGATTATAGTGGAAGCATTTAACCAGTCTGATTTAAGCAACGCAGGGTCCGTTATGTTTACAGTATATATGCATTAAATAAAATACGTATCAAGGAAAACCTCAAGTAGTCACGGTAAATGGGGTAAGTATAATAATCTACTAATTATTGTCCTGTTGATTTGTTACGTAAAACAAGATAAATAACAATATTGGCTATCTGTAATATACAGCCTGCACACGTAACACACTTTAAATTTGGTTTTACTAAAATAGAATACAGGTTAAAGAATTAGATACAAAGCCCGAGCAGAGGGTGGTCCAGACCCCCGGGACCCACCCCTGGATCCGCTCCTGTATTGCGGAAAAGCACCACTGCCTAAATAGAAGCAAAATTATAACCTTGCGTCTCTAGTCACTCGGCAGTTACTTAATATTTTGTTTGTTTGGTTGAGAGAGAGAGAGAGAGAGAGAGAGAGAGAGAGAGAGAGAGAGAGAGAGAGAGAGAGTTTGTTATGATAAGTCTCATGAATTCTCCCAGTGCAGAGATAGAATACTGGCACATCCAAGTTGGGTTAGTTAACCTTGTTTTTCATGTTTCATCAAACGTTATAACCATGTTTCCATAAACTCATCTCACAGCCACTCCCACCATTATTACCCCCTTACCTCCCCCGTTCGTTGTATTCCTCACTCTCAACCATACCCCCCCCTCCCTCCCCACTGTCATGCCAGTCCCCCTCCTTCCTCCTCCTGACCCCCAGCGGTTACCTGGTGGTGCCTCGAATCCTTGAGTTGGTGTTGCAGGGTTCACACATACAAGTGGAGGGGATTGGCAACGCTTCTAACCAGCCATTCTTCAATTCCAAGCTTTCTCACTGCCCACTTCACCACCTCATTAGGGACTCTGTCAAAGGCATTCTCCCAATCAATAAAAACAAAGTACAGCTCCCTTTTCTTTCTTATATATTTTTCCTAAAGCTGTCAGACAATGAATATGGCATCATTGGTCCCTTGGCTGGCATGAACCCAAACTGCATCTCATTAGTATTCACTCTTTCCCTAATCATACCTTCTAGGACTCCCCATTACCTTCATTATCTGGTCCAAAAGCTTTGTGCCTCTATAATTTCCTCTTTCCAGGGCACCACCCTTCCCCCTGTACACGTTTACAGTCACACTCTTCAGCCAGTCATCTAGAACAAAACACTCATATATAACCAAATTTATCAGATCAGTAACTCAACTCACTCATACCTCCTGAGGCCTTCATTTCAGCAGTCAGCCCAGATACACCTTCCGCCTTCCCAAGCTCTATCCTGCCTATTGCCCTGTTCACAGTGGCAGCATTAATGAAAGGCAACGGGCCAAACGCTGGATCCTCTGACTCCAAACCTTCCCTGTTCCAGTCAAACTCCTCACTCAGCAACCGGGTATAATGCTATCTCCAGGTGTCCACCACCACCTTCCCTTCGTCATTCGTCACACACTGCTCAGCTATGACATCCCTGTCTTCCCTCTTTATCTGATTTACCACTTTAAATACGATATTCTTCCTTTCAGTGCTATTTAGGTTATCCAGTAAAAGTCTCTGAGACTCCTTTATAACCCTATGCTTGGCAGTTAAGTAGTCCTCTCTGTTACCATCCCTCTTCCATTCCCGGAAAAGTTTTCGTTTCTCCTTAACTGTGGATTCTACAGAATCTACACCCTCATCCCACCACCATGATACCATATGTCTTGGTGGGACCCCTTGTCCATCCAGACACTGAATCAGTAACTAACAGGAGACTGTTCTTCAGAGTTCTGTACTGTTCGTTAACACTTTAGTCAACAACTCCTGTTCAATCACAACTCTACTCATCTCGCTATACTGTAGAAGATATGCCTTACTGCTCTGGTTATTGAATTTCCATATTTTCTTTCGATGTGCATAACTTTTCTTCTTCACCACCAGCATCTTAAACACCATGTTACAATTTTGTGTTGCCGCACACACTCCTCGCTTTGTAGAACTTTAACATCCTTCACTAACCTCCCGCCAGCTCTCCTGACCAGGAAATCGATCTGGCTACTATTTCCAGACTCATGTGTATTCAACCTTATCTGTTTCTAAAATGTGTGTTGCACACAATCATGTTCATTGCCTCTCCAAATTCGAGTATCCTTTGCCCCTTCACATTCCTTGTACTACATGCTCATCCCCCATCCCTCATTACTTGAGCTGCTTCACTCACATAACCACTTAAGTCCCTTCCCAAAACTACAATCTCATCATCCCCTATACCACTTGCCACACGGATCAAGTCACTCCAGGATCTCTCTTTCTCTACCTCATCCAAGCCGGCCAGTGGAGGGTACCCTGATAAAAATGAAATCATGAGTTTACCGAAAAATATTTTCACTGCTATAATCCTTTCATTCACGCTCATTACATTCATGAAACAGTCCACCCATTTTTCCTCAACCAGTACACCCACACCACCATATCCATCTACAGTTCCCTGCCAAAATAGCTTATATCTACAGTCCTTCCCAATAACCATTCTGGTTGATCCTTCCGTGTATCTGACTTCCTGCGTGCAACCAACAGCCACCCACCTCCTGCTCAGTGTTTTTGTCACTTCTCCTGCTCTGCCCTTGAAACTACCCACATTCCACGAAGCCACTCTGAATCCCTTAGGTGATTATATTTCCTCAGCCTTGCTTTTATTACTTCATTTTCTCATTTCTTCGTCGTAAGTCAGTAAATAAGGTATTAGGCAGACCACAGACCCCGCCCACCTCCAGTCCAAAGTCCAGACATGGGACCTGAGACCCACTGCCCACCAGCCGTGGCCAGTGGCTGTGGCTGTGACAATGGCATCAGGGCACCCTGCCAGGAAAGCTACAGGGACGCTCTCCATGCGTACCTTGGCATTGTAACTATCTGCCATTACACACCCACTGATAGGGCAGCCTCCTGGGGCGCTACTCCCAGATTCAGGCCCCTCCCTGCTGGGCGGAAGCAGCAGCCTGGGAAATGCCGTGCCCTGTACCCTCTGGCACAGATCCTAACCCCATCCCATCCCAATCCCCAAAACTATGTTGGCAAAGCCCATGCTACGCATCCCCTCAGGTCTGCCACTAGGAAGCTGGGGCAAAGTTTTTTGGCTGCATGCCCTTGCTGGCTTCAGCCCCTGTGACGTTGTGGGGTTCGTTGTGCGGCATGTAAAGCCTACTCTCCGTGTCACACTGGAAAGGTCAGCAAAGGGGGATGGTCAGGATAACCTGATGACTAATGAAACAGGAGCTGCAGCTTTCCCCATCACCAGCATTTCCTCCCTCATGTGTGCCGCCCTAATCTGCTGGTGCTACAACCTACTCCCTGAGTGAGGCAAATAAAAAATGTTAGAACATCTAGATTTAACCTGTAGTTTAGTATATATGAAATGTCAAAGGTGGCTTTTACCATTTTATGCAACTTTGTAAACATTGGGATATGATCAAACCTTTTTGCAAATGGCACAAATTATCACCTCGTAATGCCTCACTGATATTGTGGTTCAAATTATTCCAATAATACTGTGTTCTAGGCCTTTAAGCTGAGCCCATAAGCATTTCTGGATGGTTTTGCCTTATATTGGACTCATGAATTAACTAAAGCAAGTATCAACTAAAGCAATAAACTGACTGTGAAAGGACATTTGACGTCACGTTTATGGATGGAGTCAAGTGTCGCTAGCCCCTTAGGCTGACTTGGTGTGCATGGGCCTTAATCACACCTACTGGATGTTTGCAGGCACGCATTCATATTCTCCATTTCCTAGCAATTACATCTTACTACAACCTCTGTGGAGCTAACGAAGAGCTTACACGTGGTGGCACTGAGCACCCTGGGTGGAACAGCTGCGACGTCCATCCGGGAGCCAGACTTCCTCATGTTTCCCTTTAACTCCACTAGGACAGACACCTCTCCAACCCTGCTGAGATACTGTCTACCACAAGGAGATCCTGGATCCCCACACAGTGTGTGTACTATACTGTACTTGTTGAACTGTCCCACAGAAGCAGTTGCGTACCTGTGGTCGACGTGTCTTCTCGGCCAGAAAGACCGGGGTTAAGCAAAAACAACAACATTGAATTATGCCACTTCATTCTTCACAAAAATCATTCACCTTCCTATATCGTTTCTCACACACACACTTTCAAACTCATTATCCGTCTTGCATCTGTCGCCCATTTTCCTTTGGCAGAACAGCATCATAAGCAAGCAACAGTACAGGCAATATCCAAACCTTACCCTCGCTCACTAATAACATCCCAACATCCATTGGTACAAAGCCTTATTCACTTGAAAATCTTTTTTTTTTCTTTTTAATAAATGTGGGCCCAGAGTCGGAAATGTAGGCGCTTTCTCAGCAGTTCTGTTAGGGACTGCATTCGGGATTGACTGTGATTCTGCTCCTTTGTTTTGCTTATCTTCACACTTCACACCGGTTGTGATTTAAATTTTAGCTCTGGTAATTCGACAGCTGCGAACTCCCTCATGATCGGCACAACTTAATTATCTTCCAACTAATGGAAGACGATAATATTCAGCTGAGTGAATCACAGAAATCTAAGAGTTAAAGGTGTCACAGTTACCTTTCTCATGTTTGAAACACAGCTGGTATTCCGTTCCTGTTAGCGCTAAACGGGATGAATCAGCTAAAAGTGAGTCACAGGCGAGAGCTGATGCTGCCACCGTAATCCTCCTCGTAGTCCTCACACCAAGAGCTCATTCAGTTCCAGCTAAGGCCTGATCATTGAATTTAACTGAGACGTGCGAGTCACAGGAGCGGAAGAGTGCCAATAGTGTCATCATTATCCCTATCTTGGTCAGACCTTCATCAGCAATGTATTCCAGCTAAGCTCAAAACAATATTTTCAGCAGAGAGTAATCAGTGGGATACAACCTTTTCCTTTTTTCATTATCTATTTCTGATTAACTCACCTCCCTGACGTACTGGGCAGTAAGAACATTCTCGGCGTCATACAGGATCATCTCCAGCCTCTGGTCCTGCGGAAAGTTTTCCCTCTGCCACTCCACAGTCCTCACATAGTCCGACCCCTAAAAAATATTTATATTTATTTTAAAACTATGAAATTCCCAAATTTATATATAAATATAAAAATGTTACTGCTCTTGTGTAAATAAATATGTAGGTAAATAGTAAATAAATAAATAAAGATTACCAGTTCTTTAAACATTAATGTATACAAATATAAAATAAATAAATAAAATATTGCTCGAATCCTGAAAAATGTATGCTAGTAAAACTAGAACTGTTCACTGCGTTTGCCAGTTCTCCAAAAGGACCTACTAAAGTATATAGAAGCAGTTACGTCATGTCTTTTTATAGCGTTAATTGGGTAAGACTGGGGAAAAGGAGGGAGGGAGGGTGAGAGATAGCTAATACTTCCCCTCTCATTTCCTACACACACACACACACACACACACACACACACACACACACACACACACACACAAAAGAGTCCTGCTGTGGGATGCCAGAGATCTAAAAACTTGAAAATCATTCGCCTGTGTAAGTGTTCATTTGCTTGTCTTTTTAGTCGTATTTTTTGTTATATGTGTGCAGTATATTATTTATATGTTTTGTTTAATATGGAGGCTCTAAACACAATGTCCACATGTTACCTAATCTAGTATTACGGTACAACAGTGCAGACTGCAGTGGATGTATGCGGAATAACTGAGACATAACGGAGAGGTGAGACTGTGAGAGAATGGGAGTATGGATGGGGTATATGTGCGGAAGGAGGTGAGAATGAGAGGGCAAAAGGAGTTTGTATTGTTGTGTACAAGAGATGGAAGGAAAATGTAAAAATATATGGATCCATCAGCTCAAAGATTGTGTGGGTAAGATTGAAAGTTGGACTACAAATGTGGGCGATTGTGTGTGTGTGTTTGCGCCAACGCAAGATCGTGCAAGCAGAGTGAAAGAAGAGTTCTGGACAAATGTGGAAACGTGCTTGGAAAAGTTTGAAAGGAATGAGAGTGCTTTGAGATATGAATGGAAAAGTAGGGAATGTGAAGGTGGATGGAGTTGTTGGTGAGTGGGGTGTGCTGCAGAAGTGAATGAGAATGGTAGTGTTCTAGTGGACTTTTGTGCAGGGACGGGGTTGGTGATAGCGAATACCCTCTTTAGACACATAATGATCCACGGGTATACGTGGCGAGTGATGAGAAGGGAGGGTGTTGAACTGAATGAACGGAAAGCAATGACTGATTATTCGTGTATGGATGATAGATTGAGAAGGTTTGTAATGGATGCAAGAGCATACAGAGGCTGAGGGAATGGACTACCTGACCACCACTTGGTGGTGGTGAAAGTCAAGGTTCAAATGAAATGGTGGATGAGGTGAAGGGAAGGACAGGAGGAAGTAGTCCATACAAAGAGGGTAGAAATGTTGCAAGAGGAAGGAAAAAACTTCATTTCAACTAATTCAACTAACTGTGATTACCCACTGCATTAACTAAATTATCTAAATATTACCAAAAATATCTGTATAGTCTATTACTCCCCCAGTGCTTCTTCAGAACCCAGTGTATTTGACTCCATATCCACACAGTTGAGTAACTTTAACCTCACCCTTAGCACCGAAATTACCATTTTGGGTGATTTTAATGTAGGCTATATAATATAGAATGGTCATTGCACTCTACCAGGACTGACCATGCTGGTCTAGTGTGCAAGCTGTTTGCAGAATCGTTTAATCTCACGCAGCTGGTAAAACAACCAACCAGAATACCAGATAATCTTGACCATAATGCCCATCTCTTGAATCTATTCCTGACAGATAATCCAGATCAATACAGGACAGAAGTGCTGTCACCACTTAGATCCTCTGACCACAATCTCATCAAAGCCTCATTAGTAGGTTCCCCCAAACCACCTCGTTCTGAACCTGTCAGGTTGACCCAATGGCACTTTGATTAGACAAACTGGGATGGATTTAGAAATGAACTTGCTGACATTCCATGGCAGTCTTTCGTCTCTAGTGATATTACTTCTACCCAGTCCCACATTAATGACTTAATACTAGCTGGTATGGATTTATTCATGCCAAGTCAACAGTTCACTAAAAGATCGAACTCTCCAAAATGGTTTGATAGCAATTGTGCCAAAGCAAAGGCCAAGAAGTCATTAGCATATGACATATACTTAAAATAAAAAACATCTGAATCACTCTGCCAATTTAAAATTGTTAGAAACCATGCAAAAGCTGCAATAAATCTCGCTAAATCAAACTTTCTTCAAAACCAAGCATCAAAACTACTTAACAACCCTAATGACAATAGAATATTCTGGTCATCTCTCAATTCTTTCAATAATAACTTTTAACAAGTCATTACCCATTCCCCCACTAAAATCTTCAGACGGTAACATTACAAATGACCCGGGTGATAAAGTGAATATCCTTGCCAGTACATTTGCCAGACATGCTACCTTAAAGGACGTCAGCCAGAATGTTCCTGTACTGTAACTTGACTCTCCCGAAATTGTTCCACTCAAAATACGGACTAGAAGCGTAAAATCCATCCAAGACAATTTACCAACCAACAAAGCTACAGACCCAGATGTAATTCCTCTCATTGTAATGCCTCTGTTCTAGCTAAATTATTCAGACTATGCATACGTACTTCTTCATTCCCTAATTTATGGAAAGAAGCCAATATCCACCCACTTCCAAAGGAAAGAAGTTCCTCTGACCCCTCTGATTACACACCAATAGCTCTCACGTCATCTCTTGGTAAAGTATTTGAAATTCGAATTAATATGCATTTAGTTCAATACCTTGAATTCAACAACTTAAATAGTGATAGACATTATCGTTTTCACCACGAACGATCCACCATTGACATACTCAATATCCTGACTCGTACCATCCATCAGTCAACTGACCGACATGGAGAAACTCATGCAGTAGCCCTTGATATTTCTAAAGCTTCCGACAGAGTATGGCGCCGTTCCCTGCGATCCAAACTCCCTTGCTTTGGACTAACGTCTTTTGTTCCTCTGCTTGCCTCATATCTCAGCGACAGAAAAATAAGAATAAAGGTAGATGATGTATATTCCAGTTTCCACTCAATTAATGCCGGCGTGCCACAAGAATCAGTTCTGGTGCCAACCCTATTCATAGTTCTTATTATTGATCTCCTATCTGCCACCCATAATCTCATCCATTCATATGCACATGACTCAACACTTCATAGTTCATTCACACTCAAATAACAATTCACAAAGTTTTATATCTCTAATTCTCAACTCAATGCAGCCATCTCCGTAAATCAAGACTTATCTAAGATCACTGAATGGGGACAAAATATGCTTGTCTCATTTAATTCTAGTAAAACCAGATATATACAATTTACTAATTGACAGATACTGCCAGATTTGTATATTACCTTCAGTACTAGGCAACAAATATTCCCATCTCCAAAAGTAATGAAATTCTAGGTGTTTCACTTAACAGTGGCCTCAGCTGGACCTCTCATGTCAGATCACTTGCTAAAACCGCCGCAAAGAAACTTGGATTATTGTACAGAGTCCGTAACTTCTTCACTGATGAGCAGTTAGCTACAATTTATGAGAGTCATGTGCGCTCTAAGCTAGACTATTGCTCACTCTTGCGGAATGAAAGTGTAGAGGTTACACTAAAACAAATAGACAAAATTCAGAACAAAGCTGTTGGAATTATTAATAACCCTGCAATTACAAATAAACTACCTCTCCTACAAGTAAGAAGGAATGTTGTCTTCCTTCCATTATTTTACAGATACTTTTATGGCAAATGCTCAGATAAAGTTACATCCATTGTGCCAGCTCATCTTGCCTTCCCCCATGCTACACTGGCATTTGGTAGCGCTCATGAATGGAATGTCACACAGCCATATTGAAGAACTTCTGCTTATCAGAAATCTTTTATTCCCCGAAATGTATCTCTCTGGAACTCATGCCTTTCCTGTGCTACACGGGTATCTGGTAGCGCTCATGACTGGAATGTCACACAGCCATATTGCAGAACTTCCGCCTATCAGAAATCTTTTATTCCCCGAACTGCATATCTTTGGAACTCGCTTCCCCAGAGTTGTTTCCCCCTCAGCTTCAATCTACAGCTGTTCAAGTTCAACTTTTACAGAGTTTTTATGAACGGAGGACGCCAGTAATATGGTGAATGGATTTTTTTTTATTCATTTGTTTTTCCTTCCGCTGTTGTTATTTAAAAAAAAATATAAGAGAGAAATGGAGGAGCGATTGGGTAAATATGATTTGGAGCAGATGGGGGACGTCGAACGTGTGTGCAAAATATTCACAGAAGAAATCTGTGCAGCAGGTTAGGTGGTGTGTGGGGTGAAGAGAAGACGAAATGAATTGCAAGGAACAATGTGGTGCAATGAATAGGTGAGACGGGCTGTGGAGCACAAGAAGATGGATGAGAAACAGGGGCGTTGAGGAAGTTGAGAGACAGAAGAGAGAGATATATGTAAAGAGGAAGAGAGGTGAAAAGATTAGCAAGAGAGAGAGAGTACGAAGAGATTGGATGAAGAATTTGGAAGGAATTTGAGTGTAAAGTGGAGGGAATGTAAGAAAAAGTTTCGGGCTAAGGTAAAAAGCGTTAGACAGGTTGATGATGCAGTAAGTCGGAGAGTGAAAGATAAAAATGGTATATTGCTAATGGAGAAGGGACAAAAAGTGGGCAGATGGAGAGAACGCGTTAAGGAATTGTTGAACATAGAGAATGAAGGTAATGCGAGTATACGTGGCTGGGGAATGGCTAGGAGAAGGGAGGTGAGAAGTGAGGAAGGAATCAGTAAGGGGGAGGCGGTGGCTGAATCGGTAGAGAGACGGCCTGCTGTCCTAATGGACCCAGGTTCGAATCCCGGCTGGGGCAGGGAACAGTTTAAGGATTTGAATTTCATAAAAAAAAAAAAAAGTTTTCTGATCTACAGATGACCCGCCGACATGTCATAAAAGTACCCCCACTAACACCAGTACACCAGTCCTGTATGAGACAGCACTAGCGTGTATTCAATATGGACGGTGGGCGTTAGCGCCGAAATGGTGACATGTGGAGATGTAGGAGTACTACTGGGCCCCAAGGAGGACTACTGAGACTTGGGAATAGGCCCCTGAAGCCTTTGCCCAGAGTCGGAAACGTAAGAAAAAAAAAACGGAAGTAGAGGAAGCAATGAAGGAAGTCAAAATGGGGAAAGTCACAGGAAATGATGGAGTGTGTGGTGAAATGCTGAAGCATGGAGGAGAGATAGTAGTATAATGGATATAGAAGATGTGCAGATTGGCCTGGGAGGAAGGTAAAGTCCAGGAGGATTGGAAATCAGGTAAATTATTCCTCTGTACAAAGGAAAAAAGGAAAAAGAAGTGTGTGGTAATCATAAGGGCATTTGTCTTCTTAGTGTAACAGGAAAAATGTATGGTAGGGTATTTATTGACCGAGTTAGGGAAATAACAGAGGAATTAGTTAGAGAAGAATAGGGAGGTTTCAGGAAGAGAAGACGTTGTGCAGATCATATTTTCTTTCTTAGGTCTTTAGTGGAAAAGTTTCTAGAGAAGGGAAAGAAGTTGTATGCGGCCTTCATGGATTTGGAAAAAAGCATATGACAGGAATGTTGAAAGTATTAAGGATATATGGAGTAAATGGGAAGTTGTTGCATGCAGTGAAGAGTATGTATGAGGCTGCAGTGCGTGTGGATAGTAAACTGAGTGAATCTTTCTAATTGAATGTTGGATTGAAACAGGGATGTGTCATTTCTTCATGGATGTTCAATCTGTACATGGATGGGGTTATAAAAGAGAAACAAGGTAGGGCAGTGGATGTTGGAGCGACCCTAATAAGTGAGGGCAGTGTTTGGAAATTCCTGGTACTGTTGTTTGCAGATGATATTGTATTGTTAGGTGAAGACGAAGGGAACTGCAAAGTTCGGTGAATGAGTTTTGGAGTGTGTGTAAGAAACGGAATCTAAAGGTAAATGTAGAGAAGAGTAAAGTTACTGTCTTTGAGAGAAGTGAAGCCATTGAAAGTACTGTGAGGCTGGATGAGGAGGAAATGGAAAATGTGAGTGCGTTTAAGTTCTTGGGGAGTGTGATGAATAAGGATGGAAGTTTAGAGGGTGCAGTGATTGAAAGTGTATAACAAGAAAGAAAGGTTACTGGTCCTTTGAAAGCAGTGATCAAGAACTGGGAAGTGAGAGCGTGGAAGTAAATAAGTCACTGCGTGATAATACCGTGATACCAAACCTTAGGTATGTTAGTGAAACTTGGACCTTGTTGGAAGGACACAAGTCAAGAGTGTGAGCAGTGGAAATGAGTTATTTGAGAGAGGCATGTGGAGTTACATGGAGAGAGAGAGAGAGAGAGACTGACAAATGAGGAAGTGAAGGAGCGCTGTGGTGTGGATGTGGATGTGATAGAAAGCGTAAGGAGAAATACACTAAGGTGGTTTGGCCACGTGAAGATGAAGAGCGAAAGAATGACGAGGAGGGTGTATGCGAGTGAGGTGGAGAGGGGGAGAGGGAGGGGGAGGCCGAGGATGAGATGGAGTGGAGAGGTATATGAGAGAGGGGGATGTGAGCTGGGAGGGGGGCAGTGAAGTGGCATTGGACAGGGCGACATGGAGGCGATTGGTTTGTGGCCATCCCTTGCGGAATTGAGGCGTCTGGTAATAGGTAGACAGACAGACAGTGCAGACTTGTTTGCTGGTGCGGCGCAGGATTGCTTGGCATAAGTTTAAACGAGTGACACACGCCTGATTTACTTAAACGACCCAGAGTGTAGGTAATTTTTAGGTCCGCCCCTGGGGGTATCTGGCAAATAGTCCGACGACTAAATTAACCAGAATAAAACACATTCCTACTCCTAAATAACTAAAGAGAAATACGTTTTATATTACTAAAATTCACAGTCAAATTAACTGTTATTCCCTGGAGATACTTCATTTATTGTGAGGAGATTTTTACAAACCATAGATGTATTCGACAGTGCAAATCGTCCTCTTAATTTTTTACGTGCTTCGCAAAGCGCAATGTACATGAGAGCAAAGCAAATGTATCTTTTCCCTGTTCTCGTTGTTGCGACGAAAACTTAGAAATAAAACTTTACTGCACCCTGACCATACGTCCTGCAGCACTCAGTCTCACAGGGTATACTGTACTCTCATTGCCCCTCTCCATCCCCACCACAATTCCAATTCATCCCACCCCTTTTTTTGCCCCACACGTCCATTTCCTTACCCCGACACTTTCATTCTTCAAAGAAATTTTGAAACAAATCTTTACTGCACCCAAACCACTAATCCTACGACACCCATTTTCACAGGGTCTAGTCTACATTCAACCAAGGTTCCGGCACACTTTATCCATAACTTTACTTACGTTCCTTTGACAGTTTCATGGCGCAAAACAGGCCACGCAGTCAACGAATGCACATGTTCCTATGCTTACACAGCTTCCAGTCTGAGTCTGCCACAGAGGGATTACTTGCAGCAACCAGATCACTAAATCACCTGATAAACAGCCCAACATTACCCTATTTAAGGCACGCTTTCTTCACTGGGTGCTTTTTTTTTTTTTTTTTTTTTTTTTAGCTGATCACGTGATCATTCGGTAGTCATACCTGCATAACATCACAAGCGGAATTTTAGCTTCATTGCACTGTTCCCCGTCTGTTCTTCCAGGGCATCCTTGGTACACACCCCTCAGTCCGTGCGTACAGTCAGGCTTCGGGTTTTGAGCTATATCCTAAGTTTCAGAGACTTTGTTCAAAAAATGTCTTAGGAACCTAGATTATGTTACCTATAAAGAGGTACAAATGGGTACATAATATCATTCCGATTTTTCTGTCGAATAACTATGAAAGTCTTACGCAATATTCTGAAAACATTATTGTGCTCCGAGGATCGCAATACTGAATGTCAAAAGTCACTGCTCGCTTTCTTTTTATTTATCGCAATGAAGTAAATTCATATTTATGTCTTCACCTGTACATACATCTCAGTAATGTAAAAAAACAAAACACAACCCCAGGGGGGGAAGGGGGGGGGGGGGGCAGAGCCACGGTGGTCATCTCGGTAACTTAGGCTTTTGAGCCTTTGGCTGTCCTTGGATAGAATGCCGCTGCACCGTCCAGGTTATCCCAGTTACCTCCCCTAGGTGTTACCCTAGGGCTTCATTTCTCCTACCAAACCACAAAGGGTGGAGGGACATCTGAGTCGAGTGGAACCAGCTGCCCGCATAAGGATTCGAACCCTGGGGGTATTAGGCCAGAAATTTCGCAGCTGGCAGTGCTAGCCATTCAGGCAGGGCGACGACAGCTTTTTGTAAACGCGGAACTGAGAGGGACCGTTGACTGGTTATTTATTGCTTAGCACTTCCAGCACCCAAATGGGTGAAC
>JAGKTI010014584.1:1221-21491 GCA_018397915.1 Birgus latro | reverse complement strand
TTTTTTTTTTTTTTTTAATGCAAGGAAGAAGGAACCAAAGGCCACAGGCCTGCATACTGTTCCTTCCAAGAAAAAGCAAAAACAATACAAAAGACAGCCAAACTCAAGATCTGTTCATTTCGAGATGCCTGGACACACTGCGTTTGAAAAACTGGAAATCATAGGAAGTAGGAAATACAGACAGAGGAAGACAGTTCCAGAGGTGACCAGTTGCATAAATGAAGAACTGGGAGTAACGGTTAACTTGTTATTCACTTTACAGATTTACCTTAAATATAACTGAGAGAGATATACCTCCCCTTTTCCTCACAATTCTCAAGATAATTACGACGAAGCCGGAAGAACAATACTGTTCCACAGTTTCCCCCCAGACACTCTCTGTATTAAAAAGTTTCTCACCCAATGGTTCAGACGGCTGGCTGACACATGGGTATCTTCTTTACTTTACTATTCGTGCTGGGTGTAGCTTGGGACCCAAAACAGTTCACACAGTGGGTTAATAATCAACACTTCACTTCTCATAGCTCTGAGTGTGAGTTGGCATCTGGGAGTCATAATGGAACACGTGGTACCCACCATCCCTGGTGCAAGGCCGGAACTTTACCACGGCTAACCTCCAACACAGACATCCTGCTGTCCTCCGACCCAACGTCAGTTGGCAACACCGCTAAACTCCCAGGACATTCCCCATCTCCAAACTCTTCAGCAAACTCCCAAGACACTTCCCATCTCCAAACTCCTCAGCACAAAGGGGAGAAATATGGACACCTCTCGAACGGAGGTCCACCTGGCACCGCGGCTCAGCTCAGAGTCCTCACGATGCTTGCCTCCCACTCTCACACACACACCAGCGCTTGGTGCAGCTTTCAAATTATTTTCCTAACCTCCTTAAAAATACGTTACTTTCCAACTAAGCAGATCATTGCTAAACTAACTCTGTTCTTTAGTATCACAGTTGACGTAAAAATCTACATTACACTATTTTAAATGAACGATACTATATGCACGGGTGACTCCTTAATGCAGATGAACATTGCGTAACGCGGCCTCTTTGTCTCTCAGAAAGCAGTTACTTTCAATAAAAACGATTATCTGAATAAAGAGACATTACAATAATTTTCCCTTGTTACACCTCCCTGACCACCACACTGACTCATATACATGTTACTTCACACTTTCCCTCTTTTCACCTTCACCTAGTTCTCCCTCCACAATCACGTCTCTCACCATACCCCTCTCCAACTCCTCGCCCTCTCCCAAAGACCCCCCCACTCACCCCCAGCGACCTCACTTCCCACCCTCACTCTCACGGCCGTGCTGCCATCCCTAACCCCTACACCATGTGGCCAGAATTCCCCACTCCTTTCACCTACCCTCACTACCGCCACTCCCAAAACCAGACACCTCACACGAACACTCCCCTCACCCTCACTCACTCCATATCCACACCCCGCACCAGGCTTCACACCACTTCCCCTTCCTCAGTCACTACCACCACACCACCACCTAACACAGCAACCATGCCACCCAGACCAAAAACCCTCCACCCTCATCCAGCTAACGCATCACGTGCCTACACCACCACAACCAGATCAGGCTGCCTCTCCTGCCCACCTGCCAGATACACCCCAACACCCTCACCACCACCGACACCCCCCACACGACCCTCCCCCAGACCATCCACACCCAACACCTTCCCCCTCACCCTAAAAATACACCACATGGGATGGAAGATTCCAGTAGCCTGGCCCACCAGGACGATTAAGGAGCCCCACCCCCCACGACCTCATAAAACCCAGGCGACCTCACTCATCTCCAGTCTTCAGCCTACAACCACTGGTCAGTCACCCTACACCCCGCCACCCGAGATGAAGATCAAACACGTACTGTGGACCCCTGCCTGCGGAAACAAACACCGGCTGAAGGGAACCTCACAACTGCTACACATCCTGCAGAAGACGACCCAGACCTCCACCATGGAAATCATCTACAACCCACACCAGGGACCAAAGTACCCTACATGCCACTGGACCAAGTTAATTCACCACCTCACGCCCTTCCACCAGACGTCCACATCATACACCTACCACCTCCAGCCACGGGGACATGGCTTTCACACCCGCGATGGTAGTGAATACCCACCCCAGGAGGAGACCCCGGGGAGGGCGAGATACCCAACCCAGGAGGAGGCCACGGGGAGGCATGCAAGGGCCCCAAGCCAGACAAGCCCACATTCCCTGCCACCATGTGCCCCTCTTCCCCCCAACGAAACCAGCAGGGAGTACATCGCCCCACCGCACTACACTCCAGCCGGGACGACACTCGCCAGCATCGGGGTGGGGTTCATTCTTGCACAGTCCCCGTTAGGCCCTTGGTAATGTCCACTGGACTTACCAGCGAAGGAATGCCCAGCGGACTTCCCCCACCTACAGACCCAACAGGGAGCAGAGCAGTGGCAACTTCCATCGGACTTGCTGTAGAGGGAACATCCACCGGATTTCCCTCATCTGCCACACACCACCGGGAGCAGGGACGTGGTAACATCCACTGGTCTTACCAGCAAAGGAATGCCCACCGGACTGCCCTCACCTACAGACCCCACAGGGAGCAGAGCTGCGGCAACATCCACCGGATTTGCCATAGAGGGAACATCCACCAGATTTCCTCATCTGCATCCCTCCACCAGGAGCAGGACCACAGTAACACTCACCAGACTTGCCGCCAGAGAAACGTCCACCAGACTTCCCCCACCTGCCATTCCCGGGACAAGTGGAGCCACGGTAATGTCCACTGGACTTGCCATGTGGAAGGAACGTTCACCGGACTTCCCTCATCCACTGCCCTGGGGTGGAACCATGGTAACGTCCACCAGACTTGCAAGGCAGAAGGAACGTCCACTGGACTTCCCTCATCCACTACCATGGAGTGGAGCCACAGTAACATCCACTGGACTTCCCAGACAGAAGGAACGTCTACTGGACTTCCCTCATCCACTTCCCCAGAGGCTCCCATTGTGGGCATTGTCCCTTGCCCGCCTCACCTTCCAGAGGCCGAGCGGGACGCCCCTCTCACTCCCCCTGTACCCCTAGGTGCGGAGACTGCTCCCCAGCAGAGTCGCTGGTGGAAACAATCTGGAGCAGCCCCATCGTGAGCGTGCGAATGAGCTCACTACAGCTGGCCCCTCGACAAAACCAGCCACTGTTGGACTACCCGAGTGCAAATGGCTGCAGGCAGATCCTGATGGCCTCCCCACACTGGCAAGACTGCAGCCCCCAGCCATTGAGGGACGCCCTGAGGACTCCAGGCCGGGACCAGCCCGGACCCCCCAGCGAGACTCCCACTTCCTCTAAAGGCAGGTGCAGAGCCACACACCGGCTTGCCCTATTCGACCCCAGCTGAGGGCCACCACACTCACCAGGGCCCCACCAAAAGGGGGCCGCCCACAATGTCGCACCATAGCCCACACCGGACGATCCACCATAAAGCCAAAGACCTGTGCCTCTAGAGGGAGCACACACCTGATGGACCACCTCCTGCACCTGGCCATCACCTACACCTGCCTGACCTCTCCTAGTCTGCTTCCATCCTTTATGTATTAATATTGATTTGTGTTGTGCCACCTGTACTGTGTCATGTACTATATATCTTTTTTGTGGTAATATACGAAGACTGGTTAGCCTGTGTTTGAGCCCTGTTCCTTTGTTGTATGCTCCAGACCCGGTCCTGTAAAAGAACCCAAGTCCCTGCCCTTGCTCTGAAGACAAGACGTTGGATTCAGAGCATGCTGCATAACAGTTATGTCCCCGTCCCATACTGCCACAGGCTCCAACAGCAGTAGTACAGTATAGGAAGGACGTTGCCCAGTGAATTGTTCTTCCTAAGGGCAGCCTTTCAGTGTACAAAAACATAGCAGCACATGCTTTGGAAATAAACACTAGCTTTTTATGTTCACTGTCTTTATTTTCCAGATTATTACACTTAACCCCTAAACCACGGGTCGCCACTTTCGTGACGGTCGGGTGCAATGGATCGCGGGGCATCACTTTTGTGACTGTTTTTTTTTAATTCGCCCAGGCTTTAAAGTGGTGACTTGTATCATCTATCAGCACTGCCAATGTCCACCAATAGTCTGACATGCTAAAGTCATCAGTACTCCCATCCATTGTTGTAAATTTAGCTATTTTCCCACATTCGGTACTTCCCTCCTCACCTCACCTCCACTACCCTGTTCACTCGCTCACCCAGACGCGTTCGCCCAGACTCGCAGCGTTATGTATTATCTTCCCCTGATTTTCCCACTGATTTCATTCATTGAAATGAGCCCTATGCCCTATTTTTTCATGAATAAAAATACATTTATAAAAAATAAATAAATGGTAGTGATAGACAGCTGGAATTAGTTTATTATCACATGGCAACACCCCACAAACATTCGCTCGCAAAGCTCTGCTTTTTCTCCCGTGAAATAAGCCGTATTATCAATTCTCAAATATATATAGAAAGGAAGGGAGAAGACTGAGTGATATTTACAATCACCTGGGATTACCTAATTTACTAGATATTTTCTAGATTTCCTCTCATCGTTATTTTTTTGTCTAGCTATTTTTCCCTGGAGTCTTCTCCCCTCCCTACCTTCCCTCCATTAACCTCGCCGCCCGGCTAACCAAACACGCCGCAATACGCATATCTGCCCTGGAATTTTCCACTGATTTCATCCATTGAAATGAGGCCTATGCCCTATCCTTTTACAACAAAATATATATATAAAAAAAAAGATAATTGATAGTCCCATATTTACAATCACCAGGAACTACCTTATTTATTATGTATTGTATAGAGTTCCTCTCATCGACTATTGCCAACTTAGCTATTTTCCACCCTCCCAACCGCCCCTCCTTTACCCTCGCCTCCCGGCTGCACACGACACTTCACGCTATGCAATTCTGGCCTGTTTTTTTCCACTGATTTCATCCATTGAAATGAGGCCTATGCCCTATCCTTTTACAACAACAAATATATATATATATATATATATGTCCCCGCGTGACTCAGCCTGCCATGAGTCAAGAGGTGAATCACCCCGTTCTCCCAGCTCAACCTCCCTCATATCGTCGGCATCTTCAGCTGAAATTTCTCCTGGGTCGTCGTCGTCAGTGTCGACACCATCACCTACAGTGAAGGCAGGCCGTAGGACACGAGGTAGATCTCAAACTTGTAGAAGTAGAGTAGCATTTAGAGTTAGGGCTGCTAGTGCTACTCGGCAACCTAGGGCTACTCGGTGTGACCTTGAAACAGGCCAGTCCGCCTCACACCAACCGCTACCCTCTTGCATCCGGACCCAGCATTCTACGACACGAGAGGGAACCCTGGACGCATTCGTGTGGACGGATGGGTCTGATTTCGTCCCTGACGTCCCTGTATCCTCAGGGATACAGCCTGCCTTCACTTTAGGTGATGATGCTGAGTGTGTTGTTAGCCTTCCTGGATGACGAAGTCATGCATCACATTAGTGATGAGACCAACAGGTACGAGTCACAACGTGCTGCAAGTGTTACTGGTGCAGAAAAAATGAAAGATTGGAGCGTGCTTGGGGTCCACGAACTTTTTGTTTTTCGCCCTCATGCTTCTCATGCCCCATTCAAAGAAGTGTGAGTTGGAGGACTACTGGTCCATGGACCCCCTACTACCATCACCCACCTTCAACAAGTACATGGCCAGAGATCGCTTCAGGAACATCATGGGGAACCTGCACTTCACTGACAATGATGTACCTTCCCAGACTGACCCAGTCTGGAAGATCCGGGAAATTCTGACCAGAATGAAGGATAAATTAGAGTGGAAGATCCGGGAAATTCTGACCAGAATGAAGGATAAATTTATGTCATTCTTCCACCCATTTCAGAAGGTTGTCATAGATGAATCCTTGCTTCTGTTCAAAGGACGTCTGAGGTTCGTTCAGTACATTCCAAGCAAACGTCATCGCTTTGGAATCAAGTTCTTTGTACTGTGCGACTGTAAGACGGGGTACATCCTTGACTTCGTCATCTATTCAGCCAGCACTGTCGATCTCGATAAAACACACCCCCTTGGCTTCTCAGGCTGTGTAGTGAAAGTGCTGCTTGAAAAGTATTTTAGTGGGAATCATGTGCTATATACAGACAACTACTATACAGCACCGAAACTTCCAAAATGCCTTTCGGAGCACGGCATCGGCTCCTGCAGCACTGTGAGAAGCAATCGTGCCAACTTCCCCAAATTCCCCGAGGCAGGAAGTTCACAGCGAGGAGACATGCACCTGCTCAAGTCTGAGAAGATGCTGGCAATACGGCGGCATGACAAGAGGATCGTGCACATGCTCACCACCGTACATAAGGGGGAAATGAAAGACAGTGGGAAGGTCGACCGTAGGACAGGCGAACCTGTGAAAAAACCTGATGCTGTCATTGACTACAATATCAACATGCGACTGGTGGACAAGTCTGACATGATGATTGGAGACATCGGCTGCCTCAGGAAGAATACTAGGTGGTACAGGAAAGTGTTTCTGCATCTCCTAGACATGACGATGCTGAATGCCTTCATCCTGTACAAGATGAAGGTAAAGCCACCAAGTCCTTCTCCCTGAGGTTGTTCGCCAGGAATTGTGTCCAGCAGCTGCTTGAGAGATATGGTAGGGTGACATCAGCAACTTCAAGGTGCCATTCTGTGAGACTTCCTGACAGACTGGAGTAGAGAGTGTACCTGAAGTGGCACAGACTTGTACTAATGCCTGCCACTGAGAAGAGGAAGGTTGCGATCCGCAGGTGTCAGGTGTGTGTGCATACCACCAGACGCCCACCTGCGGTCAAACGCACCTCTTAGCAGTGCGCTGAGTGCCAGGTTCCCATCTGCGTACCCTGCTTCTTTGAGTACCACTGCTGGAAAAACTTCTAAAACATTGTGAAGGGGATTGTAAATAATGTGTGTAAATAATGTGTAAATAGCAAGTGAAAGCAATGGAGGTAAATATGATTGAACAGTGGAGTATAGTTTTATAAGTTACTGCAAGTGACAGTCCGTAACATTGTGTAAATAATTTGTAATATAAGAATATGAGTACAAATAGAGTAATGAAAATGAAAGCTTCGCTCTCTACGTTGTTTATTCTGAACGAGAAAATGAATGCCTGGAGTGAAAATAAACTACAATTACTGAAGTAAACTTATCGATAAATACTGTGTGTAATAAAGTACTAGAAATAATAAAGTGTGTGTATATGAATAACAAATGACAGAATACGAGCGGCGAACAAACGAGTGGGAGGCTTGTACTTACACAACAAGAAAGTGAATGCTTGGAGTGAAAATAAATTGCAATTACTGAAGGAAACTTATCGATAAATACTGTAGATATATATAAGTGTTATAAAGTACTAGAAACAATAAAGTGTGAGTGTGTATATGAATAACAAATGACAATACGAGCGGCGAACTAGCGCAAGCAAGCGAGTGGGAGGCTCGTACGCGCTCGTGGTTCACATTGCTTTCACAGTGTTTTTTTTTATTATTATGGATTCCAAAGTACTTGGAAATCATTTAGTAGTGTTTCTAGTGATAATATCAGGCAGTGGTATTCAGATTAGGGGATGTCGGGAAGTGTAAAGTGGAGACTTAGTTACCCAACTTCAGAAGTCTCCACAAGTCCTACGGTAGTCGACGAAGGCTCAACAAACATCCCAGGAGAAAGCTGAAGGTATGTGCCATATTCATATTTAATTATACTATTCTAGGTCTAATGACTGATTTTTGGCAAATATTTTTAAAAAGTCAGTTGGAGCGCAAATATCCCTGCGGGATGGGCATGGCTCGCCTCCGACAACCCCGCGGTTTAGGGGTTAATGCTGCCAACTTCACTGTTTTCACGATGATAGGCTATACAAATTTCACTGCACTGACACTGCACTACAATCAAACTGAACTGAAATTGCTCTAGTCTCTTCCCCATCATTATATAGCTTCCTAAATACTAGAATGTTCTACACTCCTCCACAGTTCTCGTGTATTCCTGAGAGAGCAACGGTTACAACAGTTACCAACTCGGAGACATCCAAAATATGCCAGTTTTCTTACACTGCTTAACATTATAAATTTTTTAGCATACAAACTTCAATTAAATGACATAATTTAACAGTCACATAAATAAAATATTATAGAGAAAAAGAGCACAAAAATTAATATACCACTTACAAAATAGCTCGCTCAAAAACAGCAGGCTAACTGGCAACTCTGACTCGTAACTGAACTACGGGACTATGAGAAATGTCGGGAATATGTTAGCACTACGCAACTGGTGAATCCTGCTTCTCAGCACTACCCCCTTCCTAATCCTTTGTCGTCCCAACAAAACTATGCAATGTCCACAAGCATAAGTAATCCTAATGAAACATCTGACTATACACAAAATAAACTCTCAACTTATAAGGTCTTCTTCTATGCTGCTTCCGACGACGCCCCTGCTATTCCACACAGTCTGCTCCTCCTGGAATGTCTTGGTCCTCTTCATGATGCACTTCTTCTCTTGAGAAACTGTCCATCAGCTCCATGGTCCTCCTCAACATCCTCGGCTGCAGTTGAGCACGATTCCATGGAGACGTCCCAGTTGTACTGTCCTGGCCCATGGTTTTGCCACAGACGATTCATGTTTGCCATCTTGAAATTGTTGTTGTTGTAAAAGGTACAGAGTGCTAATACAACAAAAGAAGGTGGTGGGTCTTGCCATACACCTTCGTCAACCAATAAAGTTACGTACAGTTAGTAACTGGACATTTGTGGGTGTGGCCACACCATTTTTTTGTGGGGAGGGGGTAGCCACATACCCGTTGATGAAAAATAAGTTACACTCTATGTTATGAATTACAGAGGCATTTCAATGATGTATTACATGCAGGACTAAAGGGTAGTACTAGAGTAGTAAAGGAATACAATGAACAAATCAGTTCCAGCCCTGGGCGAAGGTGATGACATAGCATCACCTTATCAGCAGGTCAGTGAGTGATGACCACAAAACCCACCACCACCATCACATCAACTACATCTTCCCTCCACTAAACTCTCTCTTCGTTTCAGTTCTTCCCTTCCTTTTGTTGTGCATGTATTTTATACATATTCCCCACTGATACACAATAGTGTTCTTCTTTCATTACCCTGAAGCAGTACTTTCAGCAACTATGGCTAGGTAACATAAGGCACACACACCCTCTGAGATTACACCTCTCTTTCTTCGTTTATGTGTGCCATCTTTGGGAGAGAGTTCCTATTTCCCCAAATCCGGTACGTTACGTCTGATAGAAGGTCCAACACAGTGTAAGGCCAGTCTCATGGGCCCTGGAGCATTGGTGACTGTCCCTTCTTATGCTGAGGATTATATACGACCAAACTTTGTCACCATCCTTGAAGCTTGCCTCACTTGCCTTGGCATCATACTTGCACTTCATCATCTCTCCTGAATATTTAACCCATCCAGTCCTGACCGATTTTCTACCCAACACACCCTCAGAACCCGACCGATTTTCAACTTTTTTTTTTTTGCTCAAACCTCCGCTTTTGGTGAGAAACATCGAAAATTCATAGAGAAATCGCCCTCCTGAGCTTATAAACGTTGGTACAGGTGTCAGTCAGCCTTACATTTGCCTTCTTTCTCAGGGTACCTGGCTAAAGAAAACGAACTATAGAAAGCTTAACTAATTCAAGCCACTTTAAATTACATATTTATTTATTTATTTGGTACAAATTTATGTGTAGTATAAGTCTATATTGGTTTTCACACAATAATACAGGTGATAAAAGCATTGTTCACTCACCAAAAACCCCAGCATACGGCACCTTCCTTTACGTCATTACCACCTCATCACTTCTGTTTGTTTCTCCCTCTAGTTTCTTTGTCCTCCACCTCAGGAATCACTTTCACTGTGAATTTCGTCATTGGAGAGACCGTGGGGCAACATATCTTTACTGGCCAGGTTACTGCTAACAGGTGAATTGCTGAGTGTGGGGGGAGGGGGGCCAGGTGGCGTCAGGCAGTATCCCCGCTTGATAGCAGGTAGAGGAAGGTCTCCCACATATGCCTACCAAAAATCACCCGTGAATCTTGAAAAATGTGCAAACGACGGGCCTTGCAACTGACTGACGTACGGTGCACGTCAGTGGGTTTGTCCGCGGAAAAAAGTAGTGACGTGCATCGTCCGTCGGTGGGACTCGGCGGGTTAAGGGCTCATCACATTTGATGATGTACCTCAGCCAGCCTTTCCTGAAGAAGCTTCACATAGCTGGAGGTGTCTGTAGGCAGC
The DNA here is from genome assembly GCA_018397915.1 of Birgus latro. Taxonomy (NCBI): domain Eukaryota; kingdom Metazoa; phylum Arthropoda; class Malacostraca; order Decapoda; family Coenobitidae; genus Birgus; species Birgus latro. Next base: position 11,167 of record JAGKTI010014584.1, on the reverse strand, counting down.
TCTTCACTAGGTGGTCTTCCCATTAACAAGTCAGTGGGTAAGTGTAACTCATGGCCCAACATCAGTTTTGCAGGAGTGTAGCCAGTAGACTCATGGCATGCAGACCAATATATCATCAACAATGCAGGTAATTTCTGGTCCCATTCTGTTTGTCCATCTACATACTACTTGGCCAGTTCTTGTTCCAGGGTCCAGCTGAATTTCTCCACCACCCCATCTGACTGTGGCCTTAGTGGGGTCGCCCTAGTCCTCTTGATCCCAAGTAACTTGTAGCACTCACGGAAAACAGCAGACTCGAAGCTTCTGCCCTGGTCTGAATGTAGCTCTTGTGGCATTCCAAAACAACAGAACTGGTCAACCATCACCTGAGCAACAGTCGCAGCTTCTTGATCAGGGATGGCACAGGCTTTTGGCCACTTTGTAAAGTATTCCATGGCGATAAACATACACTGGATTCCTCTTTCAGTGAGTGGCAAAGGTCCAGCAATGTCCACAGCAACTCTTTTCACTGGTACACCCACTTGGTACAACTGGAGAGGGGTGCAACCACATTTCTTGTGTCCTTTCTTGACACAACATACATCACAGGCCCGATACCACTCTTCAACATCCTGCTACATACCAGTCCGGTACAACCTCTGTCACAGCCGAATTAGGGTTTTCTTCACTCCCAGGTTCCCACTAGTGATCTGGTTTTGAGACTCATCCAAGATCCCAGACCTCATTTTCTTTGGAACCACTAGTTGCCAATACTTGCTGAGGCCATTGGGTGTCTCCCAGTGACGCTCCAGTAGTCCGTTGTTTAAACGAAGAATATCCCATTGACTCCAGTAGCTCTTGGTCGCAGGGCTTAGCCTGGAAATTTCATCCCACGGTGGTTGCACTGTACTCCACTGCAGCCACTCTAACACTGGTTGTAAATCTGCATCCTCTATCTCCATCATTTTCAGGTCTTCTTCATCTGACGCTGGCCCTGTCAATACAGTACAGTGGCATTTCTTGCTATGATTCTCATTCCTACTACACTGATTGCCATCTGTTCTTCCATCATCTCACACACTATTCATCAAGGTTCTTCTGCATTTCCTCAGTGGTGGGGCTTCTTGGGAATAACTGGCTGGTTGTTGACTCTCATCACCATCCTTCACTAATTTACCTTCATCCTTCTCATTTGGACACGCATAGCTGAAGTGTCCCACCTCACCACATGTCCAACACCCGTTTGTTGCAATCAGGGATTTCCTTGCTCTGTTCCGTTCTTCCTTCTTCTCCCATTTGTAACAATGCACCTTCTTGTGTCCCAGCTTCCCACAGAATCAGCAACCTCCTCAAGTCTTCTGTTCTCTCTTCCACTTGTTCAGTCTTTACGATGTCCTAGCTTCTCACAATACCAGCAACTTCCTCTGATCTTTTCCTGTTCCCTCTTCAGCTTATAACAGTCCTCTTTCCTATGTTCTGGCTTTTCACAGTACAGCACCTTCCTTCAAAATTTTCCACTTCACGAGCTTGCACCTTTGTTGCCTTGAATCCTACAGTACTACCAGGCTGAAAGAAGAATGTACTGGAGCTGATGTAGGACTCAAATTCTAGAGCCCTGGCTAGTGCTTCTTGCATGCTTATGGGTTGTACTTGCTTCACTTGCACTTTTAACTCTGCAATATCAAGAGCATCGATGAACTGGTCCCTCAGAAGAATTGCCAACAGGTTAGGTGCTGCTCTAGGGTATGCCTCTTATGCCATACTCTCCAGGTCATGAGCAAGCTGCTGTAGGGATTCGCCTTGGGCCCATACACGGCTCCAGAATGTTGCTCTGTAAACCCCAGTCTGGTACATGGTCCCATATCTGCACTCCAGCACTTCTACTAGATACTGATAACTGTTCCTATCCTCCACTAATTGGCCAAGAATCTCCATTGCGGCACCCTTGAGTGTTGTAGCAAGCTACACTGCCTTTTGCCTATCAGCCTAACCGTTCTGATCTGCAAGCAACTCAAACTGCACACGATAACTTCCCAAGATACTTTGCCATCAAATTCCCAAGTTTTTTTTTTTTTTTTACTTGGACCCCCATTATGGCCATGCACTTCACTGGTTGTGGGTCTAAAAACTGGAGCATCATAATTAGGTTCAGGACTTGAATCTCCTACATTCTGATTATTCAACCCAGTAATGCTACCTTCAGATGCTTGGAATTCGTCAAGATCCACCATACACTCTTTTTTTTTTTCTTTTTAATGCTCCCTGTAGACTAATCTGAGGCTCAGCAGTGCGGTATTTCTCTACAGCCTCATTTCTCTCACTAATTATCTTCAGATGGCCATTTACATGTTTCAGCTGGTCGTCTACATACTTCAGCTGGGTGTCAACATGGTGTCTGCACTCTGTCACATTATTGGTTGCCTCACACTTCTGTTGCTGTAGCTCAGTGGATACCTCCTCCTTCAGCTGTTGTTGCTCTTCCTACATTTCCCCCATGAAAGCATCTAGGTGTCCTTGCATCCTCAGTTATAATTCTCTCTGTTGCTCCTATAACGCCTCTTTAAGCTGTTCATATAATTCTTTCTGTTCTTCATTCTGTGCCTGTAATTGTTCTTTGAATATTTCCTGTCCTTCATGCTTTGCCAGTAATTGTTCTTTGAGTTCTTTCTGTCCTTCATTCTGTGCTTTTAGTTGTAAACTTTGTGCTTGTAATAGCTTAATGACTGCCACCAGAGACACCTCCTCCTCTTGCCCAGTTCAGGACCCTGTCTCCACACCCCCCCTGCTCCATGTCAAAGGTTAGACTCACTGCAGCACTTAATGATCCACACTCTTGACACCAGTGTTACGTCCCCATCTCATACTGCCACAGGCTCCAACAGCAGTAGCACTGTATAGGAAGGACGTTGCCCAGCGAATTGCTCTTCCTAGAGACAGCCTTTCACTGTAAAACAACACAGCAGCAAAGACACTGTAAAGAAACACTGGCTTCCTAAATTCACTGGCTTCATTTTCCAAATAATTACATTTAATGTTTGCCAGCTTCACTTCCCTGTTTTCACTAGTACCAGTGATATACAAACTTCACGCACTGACACTTCAGTACACTCAAACTGAGCTGAAAACTGACTGAAACTGCTCTAGTCTTTTCCCCATTCTTATATATTCTGGAGTGTTCTACACTTCTCCACAGTTCTCACGTATTTCCGAGAAAGCAACTGTTACAACAGCTACCAACTCGGAGATATCCAAAACATGCCAGAGTTTTCTTACACTGCATAACACTTAGATTATTTAGCATACGAACTTAAATTAAATTACATAATTTAATAAACAATCACATAAATAAAACAATATATATAAAGAAAAAGAGCACAAAATTAATGTACCACTTACATAATAACTCTCTCAAAAAAAGCTGTCTAACTGGCAACTCTGACTCGTATCGGAACTACGGAACTACGCGAAACATGGGGAAACTTCCGGAATGTGCTAGCACTACCTAACTGGTTGAATCCCGCTTCTCAACAGTATCATTCAGCTTAGGACGGTAACTTCGAAAAGGAGGGATTAGGTACAGCAATCTTGTCTCCTTTGGTAAAAAAAAAAAAAATAAAGTTTGGTCAGAGCAGGAAGAGTCACTTCAATGGCAGTTTTTTCTACTAGGCCCACTGCTACCACCAGACGATTTTATTAAGTGTTAGAGAGATTTTTAGAATTCCATTATTATCATTATTATTATTATTATTATTATTATTATTATTACTGAGTGTGGTAGGGAAGGTATATGGAAGAATAATTATAAAACAAGAGATATCAGAAGTCCTAGTGAGTGATGAACAGGGTGGCTTTAGGAGTAACAGAGGATGTGTGGATCACATAAATAATGTGAGACAGATAAAAGAGAAGCTTTTGAGAAAGACCATAAGGTGTTTATGGCATTCATGGATCTAGAAAAAGCATACGACAAAGTGGATAGAGAAGGATTGTGGAAAGTTTTGCGCATGTACAGCATAGTTGGTAAGCTGCTAGGTGCCGTCAAGAATTTTTATGATGGTAGTGAATCGTGTGTAAGGGTTAATGGCCATCTAAGCGAATGGTTCACGAACGGTGTGGGCGCGCGACAAGGTTGTGTGATGTCCCCATTCAACATATATATGGATGGGGCGATGAGAGAACTAAAAATACGAGTAATGGAGAGGGGGATGGCGTTGGTAATGAATGGTGATGGATGGAATATCTCAAATTTGTTGTATGCTGATGATGCAGTACTACTTGCAAATACAGGACAAGAACTTGGTAGGCTAGCGCAGAGTTTTGTTGATGTCTGTGAGCGTCGTGCCTTGAAAATAATGTAGAAAAGAGTAAAGTGATGGTTACTGAGAGAGAAGGTGACTCTCAGTGCTATGTAACAGTGAATGGAGAGAGATTGGTGAGAGTTCAAATACCTGGGTACAGTGACAGAAAAGAGAGGTAAATGTGAAAAAGAAGTGAAAAGTAGAGTGACACAAGGAAGAAAAGTAGCTGGCGCAATGAAGGCTTTGATAAGAAACAGAGGCTTGAGTGTTGCAGCTGCACGAGGCTTACCTGGAGTGTTAGTGTGGCATGAAAATGAAAAGTCAAGAGTAAGAGCAGTGGAGATGGGACTGCTGAGGAGTGTACGTGGAGTACAGAGAGTTGATAGGATACGAAATAATGTGATTCGTGAAAGATGTGGAGTGAGGAAGTCTGTGAACACCAGAATCGAGGAGTGTGTACTGAGATGGTATGGTCATGTGGAAAGAATGGATAATAATAGAGTGGAGAAAAGGTATCTCTGAGCAAATTTGAAGGACGAAGGAGGCGAGGTAGGCCAAGGAGAAGGTGGAGAGATATAGTGGATGAGTGAGTGAGGAAGAGAGGTTTGGAAGTTGGTGAGGCTAGGGAAATGACAACAGAGCGAGCTGGATGGATGAATATTGTGAGAAGTGCATGATCAGGGATCTGGCACCCCTTTTTAGCGTGGCAGCGTCCAAACTGACTCTACTGATACGTTTATGTGAAGCTACAGAACATGATGAATGTTTTTGGCGTATCCGATAGAGCCAGGATTGCGGGGGCTTGAATGATGAGTGAATGGAAGTGTTGTAGCCCATTGGAATGGGCAAATTTTGGCTGTCTGGACATTTCTTCTCCTCACCCTGCCCTAGGGTACGAAAGGAGGTCCAGATGATGATGATGATGATGATATGATGATGATAATTATTATTATTATAAGTATTACACTGGTCGTCACAATTTTTGCTGACTTAGATCTGAGACTTTTTTTTCATTTTAATTAATTTGGAGGTGTAAAATCCAAATATGAGATTAGTTTTTGCCTATCACGTCAGAATTTCATTTTACTACATACTCGTACATAATTACATTTTTTTTTTTTTTTTAATAACGTGAGATTTTCCGACAAACTATTTCTATAAACACTACAGTTTACACAATAAACGCCAGACTAAATAACAACTTAAACACAGGGGTTTCTTCACATCAAATGACAACACAAAATAACATAATACCTGCTCACGGTACAAATTTTCGCTTATACGGTCTTCTGGAGTGCTCTGTTTCCATATAGTCCTTTTTATACTCCAGCAGCAGTCAGCCATCATGTGAACGTCCCATCTTCCTTGGTATCGTTCCTCCATAACTCTCAAGTCCTGATGAAACCTCTCTCCTTGCTCATCATTAACATCTAGGTTTTCAGGAAACTCATCAAGGTGGCTGTTAAGTAAATGTACCTATATGCTCATGTTGCAACCCAAATGATGAAAATTCGTAAGCAGTGCCTTAGCAAGATCTCCATAGTCTTCAGCCTTTTTGTTACCCCCCCAAAATTTTCATAACAGACACGAGACTTACATGCTTTCTTCTCTACATCATTCATAGACTTTGTAAAATTGAGATCTCCCATCAGTTTCCGGATCTGAGGTCCATCAAAAACACCAGCTTTTATTTTTTCATAAGTGAGCATTGGTAGTGTTGTGCATATGTACTGGAAACAACCACCTTCTATGCTCAGGGCTTTAACAAACTGTTTCATTAAGCCCAGTCTGATGTCAAGAGGCGGTAATACGATTTTTTTTTTTCTCGATCGACTAATTGGTTGGTTGATGATGTTTTTTTCTCCAACTTTGAAACATGTTGTCGCCGTCCAGTCTTTCTGAGTCCAGTGCCTGTCTTTAGCTCAGCTGTCCCACAGACAGAGGAAACAAGGTTACTTCGTGTATCCTCCTTGTTGGCCAAGCAAAAAATTGACCATTTCAAGGTCCACGCAGATAATCCACTTATGCTCCTCATATTTAAGTAGCTCGAGAACCTTTTTGTTGTCTTCATATTTTTCCTTTAGACGCACAGAATGGCCAATGGGAATTGAGCCATACGAGTTTCCACTGTGAAGTAGGACACCATGAAGGCTCTTCTTTGAACTATCTACAATCGCCACTCATTTGGATCATATGATGCCACTCCATGGCATTCAACAAACCTGCCACGTCATGACAGTACACAAAATCATTGTCATCTCTGAATTATTGTAAAAAATTCTTTTCCCTGCTTCGATAGAAACTTATCTTTGTACCACACTCGGTAGAGAGTTGGCTTGCGGTCCCGTGGGACCCAGGTTCGAATCCTCGCTGGTGCAGGGAACAATTTAAGGATTTGAATTTCATTAAATCAGGCTTTACTGATCTACCAGAAGACCCGCCGACATGTCGTAAAAATGACCCCGGTAATACCAATACACCAGTCCTGTATGTGACAGCCCTAGCATGTATTCAGTATGGACGGTGGGTGTTAAGCGCCGAAGTGGTGACATGTAGATTGTAGGAGGACGACTGGGCCTTGACAGCAGGCTGTGAAGCCTATGCCCAGAGTCGGACACATTAAAAAAAAAAGAACACTCGAGTTATTCTTGTCGTTCAATCTTGATGCTAAAAGTTCTGATGATTCTTTCGAAGGACCCAAATCTCTCACCAGGTCATTCAGTTCAGCTTGATTTAAACACTGGGGCTTCATGTTTGAAGCAGGTTCTACTAAGTCTTCGTCATCACTGTCATGTTCGCCGATATTTACAATCATAACTTCGTCGTCCTCGAGCGAAGGAAGCTCTTTGAAAACAGGTACAGGTATTTCATCTGAATGAGGCACTGGACGTATTGCTGAGTGTAGGTTTGGGTATACAATCTTGCGCTTATTTTTACATTTGTAATCTGATGTATTGACCAAATAGAAATAACAATCATCCACGTGGTTTTTCCGCTCTCGCCATATCATTAGGATGCCGAATGCTAGTTTTTCCCTCTTTCCTTTGGTCCATTGACGTAAATTTTCAGCACAGGGCTTGCATACTTGAGGAGCCCATGGCTTGTCTTGGTCTCCAAGTCTAATTTGGAAGTAAGCCAAGTACGTTTTCCTTACAAAATCACCAATATTCATTCTTTGACTGGGTAGAGTGAAGCGTCCACATATATAACAAAATGCATCAGGACGAGACAGCAGACATCATGCAGATTTTGACAGCAAACTAATCTGCAGCAGAAAACACGCAAATGTTATATTGAAAATGCAGGAAAAATATACTAAAATATGCACATGTGTGGTGAGGTCTACGTTCTGCATAGCCTGGTGAGATCTCCCACCATCAAATTGGGTATGTCGTAGAATAGAATTTTCACGTGACAGGTAAAAACGGATGCTACCTCTGAATTCAGCACTTGAAAATTAGTCAAAAACAGGCGACAGACCCAAATCAGCAGAAAAAAAATTGTTGGGCTGTTATTATTATTATTATTATTATTATTATTATTATTATTATTATTATTATTTTCTCCAGGCTAATCTAAAACGTGAGTCCGGTGGACTACAGGCATAAACTGATCTGCAGTTCATCAGCCTTCTTTCGAGGGATAAGGAAGCAGTTGAGGTACAGTTGCCCAAGGTTCCGACTGGGCCACCTAGCAGCGAGAGGTGGGTATCCGTGCTGGTAACAATGTAGCAGTCTGTACAGATCTTCAACTCTTTTCCTCCGCAGTGAACCTCAGTTAGCGACTGAGTTCATCCCATAGATGGCGGGGTAATAACCTGATGTCATTGTCATTATACGTTACATTATTTATATTTACACAGCTCCAACAAGTTTCTCTCTCCCTCCACCCATATGGTAATCAGTATAACCATATAGACTAACTATTTACTCAAGACAGTAATAGATATCGGTAACAGTAGTTTGATAAAATATTGTCCTACAATGAAGATATTCATAACGAAATGAATACTCATATGAGAACCGTTTCTGGATATAAACAATACAACATCGTGTAAAGGGGAAATAAGGTATTTCTATTATCTTGGCTAAGCAAATTATTTACAAGCACATGTGAGAATGTGTTACCGCACTGCTGGGATGATAAATGTTAAATAATTTTCGGCTGCGACTTATTTTGTTAAAACCAAAAGTAATGAGCAAGATTAATGATATGGCATCATATGTTCAGTAAACCGGATTCGGGAAATGATTTCTACTATGCCATTTATCACATTACATAGGTTTTTTTGTCTGATACAAATCTGTTTCTCATGTAATGATGCTAACAAAATATATTACAAATGGTCGTTAAATGAGATTTCATTTCTTCACCTGAAATAATGAACATGAAATCGAATGGAGATTTACCTACGAACCTGATACGTTATACAACGTTGATGCGAAAGGTAGTAGTAGTATTCATATAAATATCAAACCAAACAAATAGTTTTTCTTTCTCTTATTTTTAGGACCTGAAAACAAGACAGTTCTCGGCCTTATATATCAGTTTCTATTTACTCTGTTTTCATATATAGCCATAAACTTTGATTAATATGATAGACATAGACATAGTTAAATGTTTTTGGTATAGAGGTGTGGACCTTCTTAAGGCCTGGTCACACGACGGTTCTATTCACAAAATATGTAGTCGACAACTTTTAGCCAATAGAAAACTTGATATGGTGCCTGACTGCTCTCTTTTACATTCCGGCTGTCCTGGGCCGTCTCTATTAAACCCAACGAAATACCATACATGATCCGTGCCAGATAAGGCAAGTCATTAATCGTTACAGGATTACATATGGTAAATAATGAATCTTTACAGGATTAGATAAGAAAATTCATACATCATTATAGGATTGGTCTTCTGACGGATATAAATTAAAACTACTTAGCATTGATGGGAAATGAAGATACTGAATGTCGCAAATGGTTCGTTGAAGCAGAGATCAGCCTCTGTTCAGAGATAAGCCTCAGCTTTCCAGCTGGCAATCTCGGTGTCGCAAATGGTTCGTTGAAGCAGAGATCAGCCTCTGTTCAGAGATCAGCCTCAGCTTTCCAGCTGACAATCTCGGTAAGTCTCGTATCGTAGATTTGGCACTTGCGCAAAAATGCTGATTGTTCTAAGTGTTCAAAGTTTCGCAATTGCAGGTCTGCATTTGCGAGACTTAAAATACATGTTGCTCATATCAATCAAGTATAACGCTGAAGCCGTATTTTATTTTGTTTACCATAGGGGTAACCACTAAGATCACAGTGGGTGAGATTAAACAAGTTCAGCCAGCCTACATTGCGTATTGCCACATCAACGAAACGATACCACCAGCTTTGAAACTATCAACTATGAACAGCCAGACATGTGTCTACCGAGGTGATGTAGCCACCCTTGAGATTCCCGTTGCCAGTAACCTTACAGACATTACAATGAACAGGCAGCAGACTGCATTAGCTAAGCGAGCACAGATCGTCGCCCTACACGAGACAGGTCTCTCAACCCGGGCGATTGCACAGAGGCTTGGAGTGTCCCGCACCACAGTGCAGAAATGGATACATAGAAATGAAGAAACTGGAAATCTGAATGATCTTGGTAATATATCTATATTTATCTCTCTATATATATTTATCTCT
>JAGKTI010014583.1:0-21492 GCA_018397915.1 Birgus latro | reverse complement strand
ACTCTGGGGAGAACGACAACAGGAGTCAGACGACTTGTGGCCTGTCCTGCCCGACCGACACCCGTCCGTGCCGCGGCCATGTAGCGGGGATGCAACTGGGGAACGGACTGTGGAGTGTGGACTGTGGGCGGTTCTGCCCCGTACCCGGTATGACAATGGCCAATACCGCGGCGTTGCGTGAAGTTGTAAACTCCACCCCCTTACCTGGCGAGTGTTTTTTTTTTTGGGGGGGGCTTAATGGCCATCGTCCTCTTGGGGGACATTAGGCCAGCCAAATATATGTGAAAGGTAGTCAGGGCAGCCTCACGTCATTACTGGCCGAGCTCTTACCGCAATCGTGGCGGGAGCATATGATAGAAAGCTCGAAGATCGGCTAGACGTGCCTCCTCCCCACGAATGATCAGGATGGGTCTGATCTCCTCACCCATGTCGGCAGCCCGAAGCAGGTCGCATAGGGTGATGTAGGTCGTGGCTCCGAGCTGGTACGACCGGGTGTGGGCATCGAGGGTCAGGAAGTGGCGGTAAGAGGCTACATCTAGCCGATTCTTGAGGTCGATGATTGGAGGGTGAGATGGAGGGCCCTCTGCTACTGGAGGAGGGGAGGACTCACGAATCTCCTCCTCGGCCGAGGAGCCGGTCGACGCTTCCTCGGCCATGGAGGCAGCATCTGACGACTCCTGCCCCTCCTCCATCATCGATGGTTGCTCGTGAATCTGTGCCGTGGTCTGAATCGTGGTCTTTGACATTGCCGGGTCGTCAACAGAAGAGGAAGTGGCAGTTTCCCTGTTGAGGGGAGCCTCGAGTCGCAGCCTCTTCCTCGGGGTCTGATGAGGGGCAGCAGATCGTCGCTGCCGGGCCCTACGCCCCCGTCGGCGGGGAATCGAGTGTATGTCGCGGGCGAAGCACTCGGGAATGACAAGGGAAGGCAGCCCGTTCTCCTCAAAGATCCTAGGGAGGAGAACGTGCAAAGCCCCCTATCACCCCCACAAAAAGCCTTCGCCGTCGCGACACACATCTCCACGAGGAGATTTAGTTGTTTGGAATTCCCAGGATCCCTAGCCTGATGTCCCTGGGCCGTGAGACGTCGCCGTGCATAAGCAGAGCCCTGCACAGCCACACCTCCCGGTCCAGTAACATCCCGGGCCTCAGGACCCTTTGGAGTCCCAAACATACCAAATTCCACCCGCTCTCCATCACCTAGGGAGCGTTGGAGGTGTCGTGGATTCGGCTTAACGATCGCCGAACGGTGCACTAAAACATCAACACCAGTGTCCTGGCGTTTGATGAACCCGTACCCCGCACTCACGTTAAACCAAACCACAGTCTCCTTGATCTTCTGGGCTGCAGGAACCTGTGGCTGACTTCTAGCCCCCCTCAACGGGTCGCAGGCGTTATCGTCAGCTCTGACGTCTGGCATGGTCAGCTGCTCTCTGCGATCTCTCCCCCGTCTCCTCTCTCTGGCGAGTGGAATTTCGGCCGAAGACTAGGCGCCGGCGACTGCTACCTTTCCGGGGCATCACCTGGGAGTAAGAGGGGCGCCGGGGAGGGATACAGGTGCGCTGTTCCTGTTCCCAGCCGCCCAGTGTCAGCGGCGGCCCCCCTGGTGCACTGGGGGGGTTTGGGGTGTTGGTGTCGTCTGCATTGGCCGTCGCATCGTCTGCGGCCTCAACCCCTAACTCCTGTATTTGCGTCTGGCTACTGCATTTTGTACTTAATGATCATTTCATAATTTCAGATTAACAGACTATACCCACAAAATCGAACAAAAACAAAACGAATGACCTTATAAAATACAGGAATGTAATACCCTTTTTCTACTCCAGTTGGTAACTGAACTTCGCTGCACCAGTAAAAGCGGGATTGCCAGATTTTTTTGATCGAGTTAGCTGACTGACGTTTCAAAATTATCCTTTTTCCACTCGAATTATCGTACAAATATATTGGATGCCTATGAAAATTATCGTATATTTCTACTGCTACTACTACACCACGCTCTAGAGTAATATGATGATGATAAAATGACTGAATTCTTACCAACACATGCCTTTAATGGTGTTTTAAAATTTACATAAACAGCATTAGTCTCATGTAATAAAAAAGATAAAATGGAAATTCATAAAAGTTTAGATATATGTAATGGCTAATGTAAATACTGTATACAGCAGGTATCATTTAAGGGAGGTTTACATAACAATATTCAGTTTAGAAAAGATAATTAAGTTCATCAAAATTTATTAAATAAAATAAACAATTCCTCTACACTATTACAAATCACTGATTACACAAGATACTTTTAGGTAATTCTTTCTTGGTATCAAAATATATATTTCTTTTTTTACTATATACAGCCACAGGGGGCGGTGGCTCAGAGGTAGAACATCAAGCTAAGGGGGTTGCGAGTTCGAGCCGCGCCCGGGACTGCCGTGCCGGGAGGGGCAGCGCCCTCCTGTTACCTAGTGGGGCTATATGATCTCATTGTAAGGTCTAGCTCGGGGGATTCTTTAATCCCTTTATATACAACCAGACATTTTTTTTTTAACTATTACTTTCTCGGTATCAAAATAAATGCTTCCTGAATGACATTAATACAAACAATTAATTACCCCATACCTTAACATGAGCATTTCTATTGACATTAAATAAACCTCTCTGACACTTCACACTCAAACCGGAACGGTCAACCGTCAATGTGACTCGAAATGTATCTGGGCATTTAGTACTGTACAAGTACAACAAGCCTACTCTTAGGCACAAATATCCTACGTGCTCTATGGAAAATATTTACTCTTGATGAAAAGACTTTTTTTTAGTCATTTAAAAAAAAATAAAACTTATGCCATCAAACACAGGATAATCGTACGGAACGGACGATGATAAAAGGCATGTTACCAGGAGCAGTCTAATCGTACATGTACGATAATTTTCGTACGAATGGCAACTCTGAGTAAAAGTACGGCTACAGCATCTTCTCATGGAGAGTTGCCGATTCGTTTCCTGTCAAGCAGTTTACTTTTACCTCCGCCAGGCGGTTCGTGTGTGGGAGAGAGTGGGGTCTCTAGGGGAGAAAGGAGGCAACTATACCAATTTCTCAGATTCCATACATTTAAGTCTTCGAGAAAGGCATACAGGTTCAGAATTCCTCACAGTTAACAAGGTAAGGTGAATGGCAAAGCTATTTAGTTGGTGGTGATAGTCAAGTTTTCCCAGGGTTTAAGTAAATACAGCTCAGTTAAACGAACTCATTGACAGCTTTTGAGTGACTGTCGTGTTCACAAAGTCAAAACAACGCTAATGGATGTAGATTTAGGAAATTATAAATACGGTGAATACTGTATTGTACATCACTAAAACTGATATAAGGCCAACCGTGCGAGGCGGCTATTTGGTGACGTCACCACTGCAGTAAATAGCTGTGTGTGTGTGAGAGAGAGAGAGAGAGACAGTGCGTGCGCTTGTAGTCTCGCAGCTTACATTTTTTACGTACGGTAGACATTTTTCCCTCTGGCACCATCGAAAAGTATGCATTAAATTTCTCGTATTTTGTCAACTACTCATTTATCTGTTTGTCTACTAAACGTGCAGCAGGCTAGTTCGCTGTCCCATTCGCACAGGAGAGCTTTACCGTGTCATTCTGCTGAAATGCACAGAATATAATCGAAAACACATTCCTAGATCTGAGTCGGGTGCATTGCTTTTAGTCTCGCTGAGGTCGTACCTCACCCGCAGAGTAACTTACATTGCTGGCCAAGGATGTTGGGTCCAATCCCGACACTTGTTTACTGCCTTCTCCTAAAATTCTTTTCCTTACCATTGCCCCCCGACTTCCCACCGACTTAGTAGCAAGCCTTACATTTTCCTTGTTTGGTGCTTTCCCCATGAGCTACGCACGCTTGAATCTAGCAAGAGGAAAGGCTGAAATCACATGCCATTTTATTTAATGGTAATAGCGTAGAGAAAACATACTTTTCACGTTTTGTTAAATAGTGGTCAGACGTCCGACTTTCAAGGGATGTCATCCATGTCACATCCAGCTGGTGCAACGGGTCGGTCTTTTCACCGAGGGCCACTTTATTTTTCTTGTATATAGGTTCGTTTTGTCTTTTTGGCATCGACGTACAGTATATAAATTACATTGAAAGAATATCAACGTCTTGTCTGCAGGGGGAAAAAAAAAAGTAAGGAAGGGTCTTTCTTTTCACCAAGGACCACCGAGAGCCACCAAACCTGGTTGGTCTTTTCACCGAAGGCCACCGTGCCACCTAACCTAACCTAACCTAACCATGCTTTTCCAGTGGCCCGCGGTGAAAAGACTCACCGGGTGCTACCACTGTAGCCGGACATTTTTTGGGTCTTCAGTTGATAATACCGGCAGTCAGAATTTCTGTAATCATCCAAGCTGAGCTTTTGCATAACTGGCTCAGTATATGTCAGAAGAAACACACATTTCATTGTTTTTATTAACGTTAACGGAGCTGCACATGATAAATGTGCCACATTTGGGCTGTTTCATTTCACTTTAAACAGTTTGTGAATAAACTGAAGTTCCATTTTAGTGAATAACTCACGCTCCCCCCCCCCCCATTTTTCCAGTGGGAGAAACAATATTCCTATTTTTTAAGAGATGAACTGTAGAACACAGTATTATGTAGACATTGTGAATTCAGTGAGCCAGCGAGTAGAATCATCTTGATCCCAACACTTGTATAGGAGTGAGACTGACTGTAGAATAGTGACGAGCTTTGAAAGGAAGAGAGGGAGACCTAAAATGAGGTAAATTAATTATGTAAGAGGGTCATTGCCGCTGGAAGAGGGGTCATTGCTGAATAGGGCGGATACACTGGGAGATCCTTTTGCAGATGTCTCCTCACAAGATGCGGTGTTAGTCAAACTATTTGTAAATAGGCTGTAGCATTCATATTGAGTCCGGTAAGTCAAAGAGTCCAATAACTCTGCGGTGAGTGATCACTGCTGTGTTCTAAAGGTTGTGGAAGTGGCCACCGTATTTTGTTGAGTGGGGATGGAGGGCTGAATACCTAATTGTACTCTTAAGAGTTGTGGCATTCCCAGCCAGCAACTGTATTGCAAGCATTAACTATCTTGTATGTCAGAGGAGGGGAAATTGTTCGTGGGACTTGGATTCTCTAATCCATGACCCAGCAAACTTGCAAATAACAATGCTCTCGTTTTCCTCTCGCCGTGCGAACAGATGCATCAGAGACGGAAAATAAAACCCACACTTGAAGACAAAGAATATATGTACCAAACAGTTTCGGTGGACACTGCCACCATCTTCAGTGGTCAAGATAGAGAGAAGGAATGACATTTTGATAATACATGGGCTCCATTTTATGCGCGTGTGTGTGGAAGTGAGGGGTAAAGGTGAGGTGGGATGGGGTGGATTACTGTAAGCGGGAATTTCCCAAGAGTGAAAGGGAGGGACAAGGCAGGTCAGGTGTAATTCCTGTCTGACCCCACCTGTGTCGGTGCGGGAAGGGACATTTCCACCAGGGACCTCATTATAGGATCTAGCTTGTACATGCCTTCACTAAGGTTGAAATTCTCGTATTTTTGGATACACATGCCTCCAATAATCTTTCGTTTCCGAAAGTCTTGACTTTTATACAGTAGATGACTACCTTGCCAGTCAATTCTGTGGTTGGCTTCACAAACATGATTGAATATTGCATTGTTTAAATTACATGTTTTTATGGCATACTTATGTTCCTAAATCCGTGTTTCCAAACTTCGACCTGTTTCTCCTATGTAAACTAGTTCACAGTCTTTGCAAGGAATTTTATATATGCCTGCTTCTGGATATGTTGTACATTTGTTCTTTACTAACATTGATCTGATGGTGAAAGTATACCTAAAGGCAATATTTACATCACTGCTGTAACCTGTTAACTTTAACATATTCAGGTCTGCAACATAAGGCAAAGTGAGGAAGCGTTTCTTTCCTGTGGAGGGGTTTTTAGGTACGTAGAAAGATTGCCTAGCTTTAAGGTATGCTTTTTTAATGAACCATTTGGGATACCTTAAGTTTTGGAAGATTTCCCAAATGAGATTATTTTCATCTTGTATGTGTTCTGGACTGCAAATTCTAAGGGCTCTAAGGAACATTGATGAGATGACAGACAGTTTTGTGGCAGACTGGTGGTACGAAAAGTAATGAATGAACAAGTTACAACTGGTGGGTTTTCTATACACCTTAAAGCTAAGTGAATGATCTTTCTTCATAACTAGTACATCAAGAAATGGAAGAACACCCTCATTCTCCCACTCAACTTTAAATTTAATGGAGGGAGCAAGATTATTTAGGTGAGAAAAACTCGTCTAAATTATCAAGTGCTGAAGGCCAAAATGAAAATATGTCATCAACATAACGAAACCAAAATGAGCTGAGGGGGAGAAATTCGCGGCAGTAGTTCCGTTTCAAAATACTCCATATATAAATTGCATAAAACGGGTGACAGTGGAGAACCCATACCCATACCAAAACGTTGCATGTAAAAGTTGTTGTTGAATGAGAAAGCATTCGATGTCACACATAATTTTACGAGTTCTATGAAACAGTCAGCTGGCATACCCAAGTCAAAGTCACATTCCGGCAATTTTTAAGCTAGAAATTCCAAAACATCATTAATGGGAACTTTGGTAAACAAAGAATCAACATCAAAGCTAACCATTTTGCCGGAGAAAAAGTCCAGTGATTTAATTTTCTCTATAAAATCCGAGGAGTTCTTTGTGTGCTGAGGATACTGTACCTACTACAGGGGCTAGTTTATGGGCAAGAAACTGGGATAATTTATAGGTAAAACAGCCACACTGTGAAATTATGGGACGCAATCTCCACTCACTTGATGTAGTGCTGCCTACTTCTTCCTTAGCCTTTATCATTCTTTTTCTGTGCCTGCCTTCCTCTCTTCTTATTTCTCCCATCTCTCCTGTCACTTCTTATTGCGTTTCTATCCTTTACAGGTGGCTTTACATTGAGTGACAAGCCAAATGGTTTCCTGTAAGCCAAGAAACCATTTACAACGCTGGGTGGTAACCATATAACCGAACCATACGTGCTCCCTACGTGTCAGCAAGTGGGTTGGTGGAGGGTCAGTGCCCCTCCCTGTAAAACAAATAACTCAAAGTCAAATGGCCACCCCTTGCGGGATTGTGGCGTCTGGCAATAGATAGATAGATAGAATGGAATATTAGCTTTATGGGTCTTTGGTAGTCCATATATATATGGTAATTTAGGATTGATCTGAATGAACTTATTGATATCTAAATTAGGCACATTTTTCAACACTTCTTTCACTTTCTTGTTGAATGCAGCTGCAAGTCTCTTCAAAGGAGAGGACCGTAATTTTTCATATGTTGTATCACTCAAAAGATGGTTCATTTTATTTTCATATTAGTTTTGTTCAGAATAACCACTGTATTGCTTTTGTCTGATTTAGTTATGAAAATTTCTTCATTTTTCCGTAATTTGGTGAGAGCAGCACGAAATCTTCTAGGAATGGAATCAAGGGAATCAAAATGTTTCACTAACCCACTCATTATCATTCCTCCTAGACATGGAAATTTCTCTCCATTATTAATTGTGGAGGCAACAAAATCCAGTGCAACATTATTATTTGGTTTAAGTGCAAATGATAATCCGAGACTGAGGACCTGTTCTTCAACTTTTGTGAGCACATAGGATGATAAATTTAGTACTGCATTTGGAATACTGCATTTGTTCCAAACACTGTTGTCACACAACACCGACAGTTTTCTACTTAGGTTTAACTGCTCCCGATGCGTTTCTTTTAAACACTTACTGTCGGCTGTTGCTCGCAGAACTTCAAGGAGGTCACGTGGCAGTTGATTCTGTAGGATCCGTAGCTTTCGGCGGAGACGATAGTATAGGTTATCGATGTCCCTCTTTGCCAGTTGGATGCTGTCCTTTATTATATACTTGGCCGAATCAGGGAAGGGAGAATCTGCTTGTCGGAACAGTGCTGGTCGTAGGGATCTAGGGGTGACCTGTTCCTGGAGGCAGTCTTGCAGAAATTGTTGTTGTAGTTTCCTGGTCTTCACTGCTACGAGAAGCTTCTCATAGTGTCGAAAGCACACCAGGAGTGATTCATCCAGCCAGATGCATCAGAGTATTCCTTTCCCGCCTCTGATTTGTGGCGTTTATATATGTGGCTCATCACAGTGCCAGAATAAGTGAATGGTCGAATATATGTGAACTGTGCAAACAGATGTTTGTTTATCCATACATACCAGTACATATATTCTAGTGGCACCGTACGTGTCAGTCATCACAGCGATAAAGGAATACCTTTTGGTAACTATAAAAATGGACTTAGGATGACACGAGAAAAATAAAATATACATCACAGGTAATATAATGCATAATATACAAAGATAAGCAAATACATAGTCACAAAACTGGGCCCCGGATGCTACTGAGACTGCCAAAACAGTTTAAGTTATATGCCATATCCTCTCTCTCTCTCTCTCTCGTCTACAGTATATATATATATATATATATATATATGGCAGTGTGTACTTACGTAGACCCCATTACATGTGTGTGTGTGTGTGTGTGATGGAAGGGTTGAGAGTGAGCCCAGAGGTTCACCTATAGTTCTTAAAAACGTAGTCCATTTAGACCAAACTTACTGCAAGATTTGAGGAAAAGGCAAAAATGAAGCGTTTCGATTTTGAGAACCATCAGTCGGAGGTCAAGGCTTGGTCTGCCATATAGCTCAGATTTTTTTTTTCTGATTTAGATTAACTTACTGGAAGGATTAACCCTTAGCCGGCGGCAGCAGTTGGTGAGAAGCACCTAAAAAAAAAAAAAAAAATCATCTTTATATAGATGCCCTCGACCACAGGACTGGAACATAAATATAGTTACACCGCATTATGTAAGGTTTTAACATAATCTGTATATAGACTAAACCGCATGTAAGGCTTTAACATAATCTATATATAGACTAAACCGCATGTAAGGCTTTAACATAATCTATATATAGACTCAACCGCAATGTAAGGCTTTAACATAGTCTATATATAGACTTTACCGCAATTCAGAACCATTGTTACATTTCATTAGCATAGCAAAGATGCTTATAATACTAAAACCTTAATTTTGTTGGCAGCTGTTGTTCATATTTGTAAATGTAAGGTAAATGGAGTCACTCACAGGCGAAGCTGTGTCCAGGACTTGTGACCTGGATGTGGTTTCCCTCCACCCTACCTCACTAAATTGTTACTAACCTAACCGTTAATTGTTGCATCTTATGGCATTTTTCTTTACATTTATTACTGTGGTACATGAGTCTGAGTACATCCAAATATCAAAAGAAAAGCATAAAGCGAGTTCTACAAGAGAAACAAAAGAGTGCTACACCCACCCTAGGAGCTGGAAACAGACTGATTGAGCCACATTTGTTTGTGAATATTCGTCCCAACTTGTGGGGACACGGGCAAACAAAGAGCCCGTCAGAGGGCGCGCAAAAGCGCGCTGCACAAACTTAAGAAAACGGGGCACCAGCAGGCAGACAAACTGACGAGGAAGGCAGGGAAGAAGACGAGGGCTGGCGGAACGATCGTGTGGCCAGCTGCACAGGTCGAAGATCGAGGAGGACAGGGCGGGACGGACAGCAGGAAGAACGACTTGGCGCCGATCGAGTGGCGCCGACTGCTGGAGATCGAGAAAAACCGGCCCCACACTGCCCTCAACCCCCTTGCCCTTGATGGTGTAGGACTAAGTGGGCACCTTTATATAGGCCTCCCGCTACTCGTAGGTTGCCAGGTAGGGATATCTGAGGCTCTAGGTCACTTACACATTACCATCTATGTATAGTCTCTGCTAGGATTTACAGGGGACAATTTTGGGGGTAGCGTCTATATATAGTCTCACCGCAATTTTTCAGTCTATTTTACACAGTCTATATACTGTATAGTTCCACCGCCGGCTAAGGGTTAAGCGTCAGAAAAAGGGTCATGTACTTCGGATTTATGAACAGTTGACCTGATGCAGTCGTTCCCAGCTGGGGCCATGGCGTTTTTCTCAGGAGGGTAATAGGTTAATCTAAACTATCTTGAGTCACTGGAGACAGAATTCAATTATAATTTTCTCAAGGTAAAATTTAAGACTTTTTTTTTTGTCAATGTAATCCCTCCAATATCCGTTGTAATAGAGCCAAGGGCATGTCCGAATATTGGTTTTGTCCGGATATTGGTCCTGAAGCTCCAGCACTGGTTTTTCATGACCCTAACCTAACCTAAACTAAATCAGAAAACTACCTTCCTACCTCCCTACTGGACATGTATAGCACTTATTTAGGTCCCTTTTCACATACATAATGCACACATAGCATGAATTTATTGAATTTTAACCAAAAAATGATGATTTAGGGGTGAGTGAGTCATAGGAGCTCAGAACTTGCCAGCATAGTATAAGTAAGTATTGGACATGGAAATCATCTTTTCTCACATTTTATGCATTAAATCATTGGATACAAAGCATCAGATACAGTAAATGATATTGCTACCAGAAAAATGGTTAGGTTAGGTTAAGTTAGGTTAGGTTTGGTTAGGTTAGGTTAGGTTAGGTTATGACCGGCCATCAAATTCACTGCTTTAACCTTTTTCATAGCTGGTGCACTTAATAACCATGCATGAAAGAATTAAATTAAAAGCAGGAAATTATGATTAACACAATGTTAGGTTAGATTAGTAGGACCGGACATGAAATTCACTGCTTCAACCTTTTTTCTAGCTATTTTACTTAAGAACCATGCATGGAAAAATTAAATAGGAAGCAGGAAATTATTAACATTTTTGGTAATTTTTTAACACATGTACAGCATGATGAAAACAGGTTAGGCATGAAAATCTTTATGGTAACCATAGGTTAGGTTAGGATTGGACATGAAATTCACATCTTCCACCTTTTTTCTAGCTGTTTTACTTAAGAACCATGCATGGATAAATTAAATTGCAAGCAGGAAATTATGATTAACATTTTTGGTAATTTTTTAACACATGTACAGCATGATGAAAATAGGTTAGGCATGAAAATCTTTATGGTAACCATAGGTTAGGTTAGGACCGGACATGAAATTAACTGCTTCAACCTTTTTTCTAGCTGTTTTACTTAAGAACCATGCATGGAAAAATTAAATTGCAAGCATGAAATTATGATTAACATTTAGGGTAATTTCTTAACACATGTACAGCATGATGAAAACAGGTTAGGCATGAAAATCTTTATGGTAACCACAGGTTAGGTTAGGTTAGGACCAGACATGAAATTAACTGCTTCAACCTTTTTTCTAGCAGTTTTACTTAAGAACCATGCATGAGGAAATTAAATTGCAAGCAGGAAATTATGATTAACATTTAGGGTAATTTTTTTACATTAACAGCATCATGAAAACAGGTTAGGCATGAAAATCTTTATGGTAACCATAGGTTAGGTTAGGTTAGGTTAGGTTAGGACTAGACATGAAATTCACATCTTCCACCTTTTTTCTAGCTGTTTTACATAAGAACCATGCATGGGAAAATTAAATTGCAAGCAGGAAATTATGATTAACATTTAGGGTAATTTCTTAACACATTAGCAGCATCATGAAAACAGGTTAGGCATAAAAATCTTTATGGTAACCATAGGTTAGGTTAGGTGAGGACCGGACATGAAATTCACATCTTCCGCCTTTTTTCTAGCTGTTTTACTTAAGAACCATGCATGGAAAAATTAAATTGCAAGCAGGAATCTATGATTAACATTTAGGGTAATTTCTTAACACATTAACAGCATCATGAAAACAGGTTAGGCATGAAAATCTTTATGGTAACCATAGGTTAGGTTAGGTTAGGACCGGACATGAATTTCACATCTTCCACTTTTTTCTAGCTGTTTTACTTAAGAACCATGCATGGGAAAATTAAATTGCAAGCAGGAAATTATGATTAACATTTTTGGTAATCTTTTAACACATTTACAGCCTGATGAAAACAGGTTAGGCATGAAGTTAGGGTACTTACGAACAAGAAGCTGCCCTCTGATGTAATAACCCACTCTATCATCTCAGACTCTGACAGGAAGACCTTGCACCTGACACACCTTTCCAATTGAGAATCACCAGCACTTATCACCAACACTTTACACAACGTTTTTTTTTTTTTTTTATAACTGGAATCACATCACTTCACTGCACTGTACATAACAGTAAATTCCATCATCACACACATGATGAAGAAGGTGAAGAGCAGTATCAAGCACTGTAGGAGGTAGGGTATCACCACAAAAGCAATCAATATCGCCGCCATTGTTGGAGGTGTTCATGAGTCAGTAACAGAGTGGGTAATGGCGACCGACAGACAGACGCCACGAGTGTAAACATACGCGATCGGTGCGGGCGGGAAATTCAAACTGACGCGGTCCCCAAAAATTGAAAATTAATTGATTTTTTCGGATTTTTTTGCATTTTGGGGGTTGGGCAGCCCAGAATATCCGAATAGTGAGTATGTCCGGGTATTTGACGTCCGGATATTTGAGGGATTACTGTATTCTCATCGATAGGATTCCCAGTAGTAATACAAGATGAATTCAGGCCAAAAGGCAGTTAAATGTTCGGTTCTTGCACAATTATTGAGCATGGGTTTTGCGTTTTATACGTGCTCCCTGTCGAAGTATTTGCCCCTGATTATTATCCTCACATTTTGAAGTTACTAGAAACAGTAGCTATAATCTAAATATTTGCCCCTGATTATTATCCTCGCATTTTGAACTTATTAGAGACAGTAGATCTAAATTTGCCTGGTACAATACAGCAGCTCAGTAAAATGTAGTTACTCGCTCTATATTTTGAAACAATAAATGAAATTTTAGAATATTTTTTTGTATGGATGCCATTTCTAGTAATGCAGCATAACTATGGAACTTGTAAAACCATGAATTACATTACAATATTTGTCGTACAAAAACAGCGAACATCAACAACGTTCAGTGTGATACCTTCAGCCACCTGGTTAGATACTTTTTTTTGGGGGGGGGGAGGGGGCATTGTACAGTTGGGACCAGTAATAATGTTCTACTTTCTTCATCTTGGCCTCGGGCATACACCTTTTTACCAACATATTATAGTAGGTGGCAGGAGATGGAGGGAAAGGTGGGCGTGTGTGGAGGTAGGAGAGGTGGGAAGGGGTAGGGCAAAGAAAGGAGTATAGGGTCAAGGTTTGCTTATGCTATGTAAAAAGGGATCATGTTCATGTGACTTGCCTTCCCGCACTGAGAGTGAGGGGTATGAGGCAGAATTTGGCTAGTAATGTCACGTCAGGGAAGCTGTCCGGGTTTTACCTTGAGACTGATGGCATGGAGTGGTTTGCTTGAGAAACTAATAGTTGGCAGACTTAAATCCATGCATTTCAGAGTTTTGTACTACATTAATGAAACTAGAAGTAAGTAAAATGTAGCTATCTAGTAGACAGTGGCATCCAGATTTACCTTTTAACATCCGTAATTATTTGTTTACAACTCTTGGCATTCCTACTGGAGTCAGTGTGTGTGTAACTTTGACGACAACCAGGGTCGAGGCCAGCGCTTTGTTATCGGGATTGTGTGTTCGATTTCAAGCATAATAACTGCAAACTTGAATTCGTGCTGACTACCAGATTCCTCAGTATTAATATACCAAATCCTTCTTTTCATTTAAATGATTATGTGTTAACATTTATGCAAAATATTAATTGCATAACCTATATTTTGGTAGCCATCATTGTTTTCTTATAAGTACTCATTGGTTTGACGAAATGGGGGGGGCGACGCCCCTCTTTCATCCGTGTTTGATAACATTACTGTGGAAGTGAGTCACAGGATTCTATATTTCCGTCCTTTTAACGGCGGAACACAGTTATTGTCGTTATCTCAATCCCAATTCCCTCCTAGGAGATTGGGTGTGGTATAAATTATGTTATCTTGTAACATTTAGCGCAAGGTGATGAGAATAATGGTCGGTTGTTCAGCCTACTCAGACATGGTGTTTCACTTACCACGACTAAATGAGCATTAGCCACTCCTTTATAAATGTTGTAGTGTCCCTCTTTCATACCATTTTACATCCCCTGGAGGATGGAGCCTGGATATTTCGAAACGTTAGTACTGTGGATATGTTTACCCTGAAACGTGACACCAAACATGAAGCAAGAAGGGGAACGTTGAAGGGGTGAATGCTGAGGTCTACAGAATTTCTGACTATAGTTTCCTGTGGCACTAGGGTTCAGAACAGCATTAAGCTCGGAGGATATTCTTCCTGTGTTTTAAGTACTCCACTGGGCAGTCTTTCAGTTGAATATAAAATAAACTACAAAGCTGCATTCTACAATGGGATCACTGCCTACTTTTTTGTTGCACTCATAGGGGCAGCCGAATAAAGTGCTTGTCCTTGTCACCCCTTTCATCCCTCACTCACTGAGTTACTGTACTTTCCAGAAGAACTGGATCCAGGATTTATGGGAGAAGTGGTAGGAAAACGAAATACTGCATAGTGGAAGACCTCTCCACGGGCAAAGTTTCAGACAGGTTGGGTCCACCCGAGGACCCCACCACATACAGCCATTTATTTTATTTTTTTTAAGTACCTAGGAACATTAATTTTTGCACAGTTGTAGAATGTCACTTGTGCCAGGCTATAAGCATGGTGGGACCACCAGGGGCCGCCCTCCACAAGGGGGCGGTCCTTAGGGCTAAGTCTAGGGCAAAATCGTTATGCACGGCCGAAGTTTTTAACCAAAGAACATGAAATTTTGCATATTGATAGTTGTTCGCCCCGGTCACATTTTTTAAAGGATAGAACCACCGAGAGTCACCCCTTAAGGGGGAGGGGGCTGCCTCTGGGCTCCCAGCAAAGCCATTATGGAAGGTGATAGTTTGTAACCTAGAGGCACGAAATCTTGCATATTGGTAGGCGTTTATTCCGGCCATGTGTTAGCCCACATGGGACCCCAGATGACCACCCCCATCTCCCACGGGCAGGTGGGGGACAGGAGGGACAGAGCTATAGTTCAGCAAAGAACAGCTTCGCACACTGGTAGATCTTTACTGGGGCCACATTTCAGTCAGGGTGAGACTTCAAAGACCACCAGGGGGAGGGGCGGTCCCCCCCCCTCGGGGGGTAGTGACCAAAGCATTTCTGCACGATCGTGGTTTTTAACAGGAACACGAAATTTTGCGTACTGGTAGACGTTCATCATGGCCACTGTTAGGCAAGATGGAACCTCCGATGACTGGCCCCCATGGGGAGAGAACTGTCCCCAGTGGGTACAGCGCCATAGTTTTTATGCACGCACACAAAATTTTGCATAGTAGTAGACCAGTAGTTCCCAACCTAGGGGTAAATTACCCCTTGGAGATAATATGGCAGTTGGTGGGGGGTAATGGAGGGGTGACAAAAATGTTGAGGAATTCGGGGAACCGAGAAACAATGCGACGCCTGGCGGCAGGATATTGTATAATGTATATAATTTTATATGAATTACGAAATATATATATTTCAGGAAACATACACCGACTTAATGTAAACCTTGAAAGTAATAAAGTCACAACTAACAACCATAACTATTAAAAAACTATTATTTTAAAAAGTCTGAAAACTGCAGCTACGTGTGTGGCAGGCCGCGAGTATTTGACTCCCACTTCGCCGTAAGTAACCACGATAAATCCACTCTGAACATCTCGGTAATATGTCGACTACTCTGAACAAGAATCGTGATGTCGGCGTAATACTTTCAACACCAGTACAACAAAACGTGAACACCTCGCCGGTGTATACAATATAAGCGGCAACTAACACTCGACATTTAGGCGATATGTCGGCGTATTGCGTAAGATTAATGGAATTTCAAAAATTAACTTTTTTTTTTACGCCGAAAAAAAGCCGATATAGCTACGAAGTGGCGTCTTGTCGACAATGTATCGGCGAAATGCAGATGAATGAATCGGCGAAGCAGTTACGATGTCAATCGTCAGAGTTCGATGACATATCGATGCAATATCGGCAAATTGCCTGCGATAAAATATTAATGTCGTAGTACCCAGTACGTATCGTACATTTTACGTAGGGTTATATCGTAAGGGGCTCGCCGATTATTCGCCAACATCTCACCATAATCCGGTACGATACTAGTTCTCATTTTTTTTTTTTTTTATCCACAAGACGTCGGCGATTACATGCCTCTTATTCGTCGGGTCATCTGCGATGTCGCCGCTGCCTCGCCCTATCATTGACTCGTCACTGAAAGTTGACATGTCATGAAGCTCCACGACGTTTTGGTGCAGCACCAAGTCATCGTGGCCTTTCACGTAAAATTGCCGACTCGTAGCACACATCGGCAACACGCCACGATTGTCAATGATTTTGTTCACGATTAGTCACGATTATGGATTTTTGACACATCGAGACTTTATTTTCGACATTTACGGAGAAGTGGGAGAGGGGCTTTATGCTTCAGGACAAAATCAGTCACTCAGCAACCCTGAGAATGACACGTCCATTACGTGTTTAGTCAGCTCACTCAACTTCTTGAGCCTGCCTGACACTGTCAGTTTCTTCGTGAACAGCAGCTGAGGTGGACCTAGGTGCGTTGCGCAGTATAATTTGCTGTTACTGTTACAACCAGAGGTTTGGAATAGTGAACTTGTGAGGTAACTGTATTACAAGATTTGCTGTGTGAGAGGTATATATATATATGTATGTATATATATATATATATATATATATATATATATATATATATATATGAATGGGGGTAACAGGGTTGATATACCATGTTAAAGTGGGTAACGAGCCGAAAAAGGTTGGGAACCACTGTAGCAGACCTTAACTCGGTCCAGAGTTTGCAGAGCGTATAACCTCCTTGGTTCGCCTCTCCGCCTCCCCCATAAGTAATGATTCCCCTTACATAACTGCAGGGGTGGGTACAGCTATCAAAGGTATCCCGTCTTGTTGCATTAAACAGTAAAACTGATGTTGTATAGTATTCTGTATGGGTATATTTTCACACGAAGTTATTTCATTAAGTCGAATAATTTGTCTGCAGAAAAATCTCATCCATTTACATTCACTATCACAGCACTAGTTTTCAGCCTCATTAACCTCTTAATATATGTTAATTAATTATGAAAAAAAAATAAAAGCAAGCTTCTGTAGTAGTTGAGATGGAGCAGCAGAATCTCTCTCTCTCTCTCTCTCTCTCTCTCTCTCTCTCTCTCTCTCTCTCTCTCTCTCTCTCTCTCTCTCTCTCTCTCTCTCTCTCTCTCTCTCTCTCTCTCTCTCCTGGAATCAGATAACTATTTATTCCCGCTATTTCCCGATGATTTTATTAAACTTGGGAATGTACGCGGGAAGCCAATGGAAGGGCTTAATGAATGCCGTATATATTTAATTTAGCTTGGTAGAAAGGCCACTCCTAAGTAAAATATAACCGTCGAAAGGGAGGTGGTCAGAGAAGTCTGCCATCCGAGTTCGATCCCATGCCTCGGCAATAACTGTTTAGGTATTTGGATTTCGTAAATACAGCCTTTACTAATCTTCCTTAAGACCCTCCGAAAGTTCATGAAACTATCCTGCTAACACTTTCACACCAGAACTTCTGTACGACGCATTTCGACACAGCTCTAGAATCTTCCTTGTGAACGGTGGATATTTGCACAAAAGTTGACACTGAAGATGTGACTTTTAGGGACAAGACATTCACGTCTTTACTGTCTTGTGCACACATACACATAATAATAATAATAATAATAATGTCTGTATGGCACATTTGATCCTGGGACAGCTTCACCGTGAAACAAAAGTCTACCTACGTTTTCCAGCATTCATGCATCACAACCAATTGGCCATTTCAGTTATCAGCAACTCCGTTTATTCACGTTACTGCCTTCAGCAAAGATGTAATAGGTTCAGGTTATATCGTTTTTACTCTGTATTTTCGTCCTGTTGCTGCTTATTTCACGTAGCTCTGTGGCAGAGACACACTCTACGTGTTTTACAAAGCACTCCTTTGTGACCATCATCATAATCTAGCGTTAATCTATTCTTACAACTCTGCATCCAACATGGACATGGAGATGAAGTAAAATGAGTATAGGTGTGCTGGTACCAGCCATCAGACTGTTACATATTGATGCTGTCTCAGGGTAAAGTGTGGTTAATTGTGCAATACTGAATTAATCACTAACATAACCCGACAGTGTGTGGTAAGGGCTCCGGGGAGGATGAGCAGCGAGGCAGAGTATGGCACGTGGCGGTCCCCCATTACCTCCCACATGGTCACTAGGGGCACCACCATCATCTCAGAGCCACCCTTCACAGACCCAATCACAGGTGAAGAAAAGTGAGAAATGTACCAAGACAGGTGACGGAAATATAAGGACAGGTGACGAGATGCAAGGACATGCTTTTTTTTTTTTTTTAAATAAAACACAGAAAGGAAAAACCAATGGAAAAAAAGAACCATACACAAGATTACTGGTGTCCTCCATTCATGAAATATCTGTAACAGTTGGACTTGAACAGCTGTAGGTTAAAAAAAAAAAAATGCTGTGAAAATCACGAGGGTAATTAAAATGTAGGAATTTGAAAAAAAAAATGCAGGTGGCGAAAATACAAGAACAGGTAGTGAAGTGCAAGGACGAGTGACAAAATGTGACGAAAATAGGGGACAGTAAGGAAAAAGAACACGATGGAAGTATTGTAAGTAATATTACCTTACTAACTGGTGATGAAACAAAGACCGGATACTTAAAACTCACATGACTCATTTAACTGAGAGTCATACCTTATCCGTGAATGTCGTAAGTGCTCTCCATCAGTACTCAAAACATCAGAGTTCCTATATTATGATGTCATGTAACTGAGTTTCATATATGAAATGGCCTCTTAGCTGTCGGTGAAACACAAACTGGAAAAAGTTACTATAAATCTCTCTAGTGTGACTCATACAAACACCTCTCGCCCCCTTCAGAGGAGTTCAAAGCTGGGAATATGCAAACAGGAAATGAACTGGGATGAGGAAATTATTTTGAATGAAGAAAAATGACAAAGAGGTAGATAAAATCACAAATAAAAGGTTTCCATGTTATGCCATCACACCAGAAGTCGGTCATATTGGAAGCAACACTGCAGCACACTAAGCTAGTGGCTTCGCAACTATCTTCCATTCTCTGAATGAATAATCTTAGTGGCGCCGCCATAGGGGACTGAAGCGCTCCCATAAATCCTCTCATCCCCCGCTCCCCCTTAGGTCCTTCAGACCCACCTACTTGTTACCTCACGCTTTCAGCGCTTGGGTCACCACAGCTCCCCTTTCCCCACCACGAAGACCCCTTCCCTTTAAGACCACCCTATTAAAAAAAAAAAAGAAAATCCTAGAGCCGCCACTGTATTATCTAAAAACAGTGAAACTACTGATGTGTCCATAACTGCCATAATAGGCATGATCGAGAGAATATGCTAAGATACCCTGAAATGAGGGAGGAAAAAAAAAGTGAGGAAAGCAGATACTTCTGGCTTGCTCGGCTGAACACAAATCACGAAGAGGGAAGGGGGGGGGTTGGTTCATGTCTGAAACTATGTGGCCTATTTTGTCTGGTACATAACATTATTATAAATTATTTATTTTTTTTTTTTGTTGGGGAGGGGGAGTTTTCTGTTGGACAGCACAGTAGCACAGTGAGGTGTAGGCCTTCATCTTTGAGATTACAGTAACAGTTTCCCATGGTTATGGTGAAATATGGGCCATTAGGTATTGTTCCCTGCAATGACCTCATGCTTAGTCAGTTGAAAATATGCTGGAGCTACACAATCGAACGAACAGAGTGGAATGTTCGTTAACTTTGGAGATCCCTTGGTACCGAACAGTTATGTCTCGCACAGTTCCCCACATGCAGCATACATATTTGACCATACTACTCTTAAATAACTGGTAATGACAGTCACCAATTTATGCGTTTTCTATTAATTGTTTCGACATAACCTCGAACCCATCCACGAACCATCAGATTTTAGGCTTCGAGATTTTAATAATTAAACCTTTGAGATATTCGGAAGTGTAAGAGTTCAATGAGTTGACCAAATATATCACGATTTCTAGGCAAAATATCCAAGGAAACATTATGATCAGTTAACTTGATGGGTGGCACATTCCAGTTTCTAAACAACTTGCTCGCCCCATGTGGATCTTCATTTATATCAATTTATGCTGGATAAAGTTCTTTCTCTTCAGGTTGCAGACCAACTTTGTACATGTAAGGAGTTGCGGGACATGCTTTTCAATGTTTTGACAACTTCTAACACAGGGGCTGTACTAAGAATCGAAATTTTGTTGGAGACTGTATTGGCTTTCGTGTTTACTGTCCTACCAAATTGGTGACGCATGTGAGACTTGTAAACCCCCTAAATCAGAGGCATATTTGGAAGAGATCCGTTAAGGAAAAACATGGTTGCAAAAACGAAAGCAAAATAGCAAAAATGAAAAGGGAATAAATTAGTAGCTATTAGTAGGGATGAGGGTGTAGAAGCTGCAGTTAAGGAGAAAAGAAGGCTTTTCCGGGAATGGAAGAATGGTGGTAACAGGGAGGAGTACTTGGCTGCCAAGCGCAGGGCTAGAAGAGAGGTATACAGGGCGAAGTCTGAGTCACAGAGACTTTTACTTGATAATCTAAATCATGGAGAAAGGAAAAATATGATTTTTAGGATGGCAAATCAGGTGAAGAGGGATAATCGGGACATTGTAGGTGAGCAGTGTGTGAAGAATGATGATGGAAGGGTGGTGGTGAGCAGTGAGGATATTAAAGATGCATGGAGAGAGCATTATAGCCGGTTGTTGAATGAGGAGTTTGATTGGGATAGAGAAGGTTTGGAGCCCGCTGATCCAGTGTTTGGCCCTTGGCCTTTGATTGACGCTGCTACTGTGAGTGAGGCAATAGGCAGGATGTGGGTGGGGAAGGCGGCAGGTGTGTCTGGGTTGACTGCCGAAATGTTGAAGGCCTCAGGAGATACTCGGGTGAGGTTAGTCACTGACCTGATAAATAGGATTATATATGAGTGTGTTGTTCCAGATGATTGGCTGAGGAGTGTAATTGTAAATGTGTACAAGGGAAAGGGTGATGCCCTGGAAAGGGGAAATTACAGAGGTATAAAGCTTTTAGATCAGATAATGAAAGTAATGGAGAGAGTTCTAGAAGGTATGATTAGAGAAAGAGTGAATATAGATGAGATGCAGTTTGGGTTTATGCCAGGCAGGGGGACCACTGATGCCATATTCATTGTTCGACAGCTTCAGGAAAAATATATTGGAAAGATAAGGGAATTGTATTTTGTTTTTGTTGATTTGGAAAAGGCCTTTGACAGAGTCCCTAGAGAGGTGGTGAAGTGGGCAATGAGAAAGCTAGGGTTGGAAGAGTGGCTGGTTAGGGTGGTGATGGCCATGTAC
>JAGKTI010014581.1:0-17077 GCA_018397915.1 Birgus latro | reverse complement strand
ACAGACACACACACACACACACACACACACACACACACACACACACACACAACAATTTGTACAAACACAGCATAACAAATGCTCAAAAACACATTGGGAAACCTTCACTTTCGAGGCTGCAATCGCGAATTACTTATAATTTCCGTGAATTACTGATACTGCACACTGTTGCATAATGTTGCCACGTGTTATGAATTCGCTGTTTAGAAAGCACAATTTAGGATATTCCACTTCCTCTTTCTCTAAATGCTGCTTGATCATTCCACAAAGTTACCTTATGCCAAAGGGATTACTTCATCCAGTTACAAGCTAAACAGTCCAGTCAATCTATGGTTTGACCTAGACAAAATTGCTGCAGAAATGATTTTTTTACACATGACTCTTGATAACCTATAAAACAACATATAATAAAATTGGGGCAAAGGAAGTTGGGGAAGACCCCCCCCTTTCTTGGGGGGGAGGGGGGAACCCACCCCCGCAGAGATACCATTTCCCATAATTTCCGTTTTTTCTCCAAAATGATGCATCTTACAGGTAAAAGTTATGGGGACATAAAAAATAGAAAATTAAATTCTGCACAAGTTCATCTCTATCTCTTTTTGCTCTAAATATTATGTTTTTTGCATAAATGAGCGTGAAAGTAGATGACACAAATATTCTAATATCGAAGAAAATGAATTTTGAGCTTACATTTCCTTTAATAACTCTCAAACTACTAATTTCTCGCAAAAATAGAATAAAGATGAAGTTGTAAAGTGAGAACGTCTCTTTCAATTGGTATGTACTTTTTGCTCTAAATATGAAAGGCTCTGTGTAAAAACAAGAGCAAAACTTTATCCCAATACCTATATAGTCTAGTCAATCAAAATTAATAGCTTGACCTGGACAAAACTGCAACAGAAGTTATTTCTTTTGCAAATGACACTTTGAACTCTATAAAACAACATACCATTAAAGTAGAAAAAAATAAATTTGGGAAAAGTCACTAATTTGCAAAAATAATGGCCCCTTTTGCCTACACTTCTTTAGAATATACAGTACAGTATAAGAATACCCCTTTATAATTAGAAAAAATTATGAAGATTTCGTTTCGTTTTTGAAGGCTCCAACATGCTTGTATGCGTCGGCCTTGGTCACCTAATGGCAGCGCTCCACGCTGCTCGATCCCTGGCAGCCTCCCTGTTCAGTCCCTTAACCCTTAAGTCACACTTAATGACCTCGT
Organism: Birgus latro; assembly: GCA_018397915.1. Taxonomy (NCBI): domain Eukaryota; kingdom Metazoa; phylum Arthropoda; class Malacostraca; order Decapoda; family Coenobitidae; genus Birgus; species Birgus latro. The sequence goes on along the minus strand of JAGKTI010014581.1, from coordinate 15,855 downwards.
CCCATGTCTTTCTCGGTCTACCCCTCCCAACCCCTCCCCCAATATGAACACCTCTCACCCTCTGTACCCAATTATCATCCCCCATCCTCTCCACATGTCCAAACCACCTCAGCCTACATCTCCTCATCACAACACCAATACATTCCAGTCCCATTCTACCTCTCAACTCTTCCATCGTAAACCCAGCCCCCACAAGCCTTGCACGCATGGACGCACTGCACATCCACCTAATCATTGTCATTTCTGTACGTTTAAACCTGCGAATATCCTCTTCCTTTACAGCCCAGGTCTCACTACCAAACAGCATCACACTCCTAACACATGCTGCATACAAAGACCCTTTAGCACGTAAGGAGAGCCCTCTCAATGCCAGGAGAGGCAACAGCTCCCTGAACTTCTTCCAACCACTTCTCACCCTAGCAACCGAGCTAACTCCAGCCCCACCTCCGGCACATAACATGTCTCCCAAATAACGAAACTCCTCCACACACTCAAGAGACTCACCTGCAAGTTCAACCCTCTCACGCCTAACAATCTCCACCTGCTCTCCCCGACATACCGCACACATGAAATCAGCATCATCTCGCAGTCTACCTCTAATACCACTACATCTCTTGTCCACCCACTTATCACAAACACTACACAAGATGGAATTACTTCCCACACCCTTGTGGCAAACTGCACATGGCCACTCTCCCTCTTTTCTGATTGTACCACCACCAACCCTAGATATCATCACTTTTGTTTTATCTGCATTTACCCTTAAGCCCTTGTACCCCATACCATCTCTCCACTTCTTAAATCTTTCCTCCGCCTCCTTTTCATTCTCCGCAATCAGCACTAAATCATCAGCATACAACATCTCCCATGGGAGTCCATCTCTGAAGTCACATGAGAGGGCTTCAAGCACCATGATAAACAACAAGGGACTCAAAACTGACCCCTGATGCACACCAACATTCATGGAAAACTCATCACTCAAAGCTCCATTCACTCTTACCTGGGTGCAAGCACCCTTGTACATGGCCATAACCACCCTAACCAGCCATTCTTCCAACCCTAGCTTTCTCATTGCACATTTCACCACCTCTCTAGGGACTCTGTCAAAGGCCTTTTCCAAATCAACAAAAACAAAATACATTCCCTTTTCTTTCCAATATATTTTTCCTGAAGCTGTTGAACAATGAATATGGCATCAGTGGTCCCCCTGCCTGGCACAAACCCAAACTGCATCTCATCGATATTCACTCTTTCTCTAATCATACCTTCTAGAACTCTCTCCATTACTTTCATTATCTGATCTAAGAGCTTTATACCTCTGTAATTTCCCCTTTCCAGGGCATCACTCTTTCCTTTGTACACATTTACAATTACACTCCTCAGCCAATCATCTGGGACAACACACTCATATATAATCCTATTTATCAGGTCAGTGACTAACCTCACCCCAGTATCTCCTGAGGCCTTCAACATTTCGGCAGTCAACCCAGACACACCTGCCGCCTTCCCCACCCGAATCCTGCCTATTGCCTCACTCACAGTAGCAGTGTCAATCAAAGGCCAAGGGCCAAACACTGGATCAGCGGGCTCCAAACCTTCTCTATCCCAATTAAACTCCTCATTCAACAATCGGCTATAATGCTCTCTCCATGCATCTTTAATATCCCCACTGTTCACCACTACCCTTCCATCATCATTCTTCACACACTGCTCACCTACAATGTCCCGATTATCCCTCTTCACCTGATTTGCGACCCTAAAAATCATATCCTTTCTCCATGATTTAAATTATCAAGTAAAAGTCTCTGTGACTCAGACTTTGCCCTGTATACCTCTCATCTAGCCCTGCGCTTGGCAGCCAAGTACTCCTCCCTGTTACCACCATTCTTCCATTCCTGGAGAAGCCTTCTTTTCTCCTTAACTGCAGCTTCTACACCCTCATCCCACCACAAGGTGTTACAACAAATTTAAATGAATATGTTTATTGCATTAATTCAAACAGATGTGAATGATAAAAAAATAAAAATGGGTGCCAATTTCAAATATGCCCAATAATATTTGGCCAAAGTATAAATAATTTTGACATGAAACTTATTGGTAATACACTTGTGCTTATAATCAGATTTGTATTTGTGTTTTTACTGTGATATTGGGTTCTATATACAATACTGTACATGAACATGATAAAGATCCTCACTCAAACTGTCATTGGTTAATTCAGGAGAGTTTGTACAGCTTATACCTTTGTATTCGCCACATACTACTGAACAGTTTAACCCAAGCTTCTTGCAAGTACATTTCCGGGTGTCAAAAGTCTGTTTTACAATAGCACCGGAATATTTTCAAAAGAGTATCAGGAGCTGATGGCATATACAGTAGGCACGGAAAGTGTTGACGCCATCTTAAAAAAAGAAAACAATCTTGTGGTTAGCAAGGAGAAACAAATAAATTAACACTCACCATTGAATTTAGTATTTACTGGCATTCCCCTTCACCTTTAATATCTTCTTAAGGCGTATGGGGAGACTGATGGCGTAGTTTTGCAGAACAGACGGACTAAAACTACTCCATAGCTGCAGCCTCAAATTTAGGCAAAGATGATGTGTCCATACTACGCAGCTGCCGCTTCATGTGCGCCCATAAATTCTCAATGGGATTGATATCTGGGCTGTTTCCGGGCCAATCTCGAATAAAGGGAACCTCACAGTCTGTTAGCCACTGTTTCACTGACTTTGCAACATGTGCAGGGGCGGAATCTTGCATAAATACTCTTGCCTTGGTTTTATCAAAAGAGTCACTTAAAACATCACATAAGAGCTCCAAATAATTGTTCTGGTTCACTTTTTCATTTGCAGGTAGAATTACCAATCTACCAACACCATAATATGTAAAGCAGACCCAAGCCATGAGTGAGGCTGGGTATTTAACAAACTTGGAAGTGTACTTAGGATCCAGGGGGTCACTGCCTGGTTTGCGGTACACTCGTGATGAAGGGGTACCAGTGACAGTAAATGTTGACTCATCACTCCAAAGCACAGTTTTCCATTGCTCCTCACTCCAGGCAAGATATTTCTTACAAAAATTTACTCTCTTTTTCTTCTGAAGTGCAGTTAGCAGTGGTTTTTTACGAGCACAAAAACTCCTGTAGCCCAGATCGTCATGCAACAGCTGCTGCACACTTCTGACAGACACATCTGCCAGCAACTGTGGGTTCTTTTCTTTTAAATCCCGTGCTGTTAGCCTTGGATCCTTGCTAACTTGCCTTGAGATCAGCTGACGGGTCCTGAAGGTTGTCTTACGAGGTCTCCCAGGCTTGGGAAGTGGAGTGGGAGGAATGGCCTCCCCACTGTCCTTGAACCGCTTCACCAGTCTCTGCACTGTCCTCAGTCTAACACCATCTGATTTGCAATAAATGGGAGTTTGTGGCCAGCTTTGTATAAAGTAATCACTTCCACACATTTGTCTTTGCTTGTGGTTACTTTAGGCATGAAGAGAATGTGGTAGGTAACCAAATAACTGTGTTATTTGAGTCAAAACATGCCCTCGTGGTGCATCACACACAGAGACAATCCTCCTCCTGTGGCTGCCCAAACATTACTGAGCCTGCTCCTGTGGTGCCAAACCTATCAAGCAGGGCTGCCAGCTCCCGTTGAAAAAGCGTCAGCTCATTTCGCATCACAGGGGAGGGTAGTATTGACCCTACTTCACTAACGCGAAAAAGAATGACGTCGGCAAAAAAACTTCAATACTTTCCGCGCCTAATGTATGTTTTCAATGGTTCAAGTCTATCTGTTATTTGACGCCACCCCCCATTCTTCTGGATTCAGGTGCGAATCTTTGTCTATCCATTTCTGCAACTGTAAATATCCACGGGCACTGTGATAGCAGGCAACCGCTGAAGTTGGGGGAAGCATTTACTTGAACAGAAGAGGTACGAGTTGAGACCCTTTGTCTGAACAACCTGTACCGAAGTTCATCCAAGCCCTCATCAACGGAGCCCCCATACAGGCAAGACAGGGCCTTCTCACCAGCAGAAGTGATTTCCTTCCGTGCAGATTCTTTTGAGAATACCTCTGCTTCCTGTTTGAAATGAGGATTAGTTTTCAGTTTCATAAGAGAAATTCCTTTCCCAGTACCAAACAGCCTTGAGGCTGTGTCACATCCAGTAACTGCATGTATGAATGGTAAAAGGTGATATATGTCATACCCAGGTGCTTGTTGTAGCCATTTAATATTCCATATTATCAGCTTCTTTGTTTTTTTTTCCTTCTGACCTAAAGTTGAGGTTAAAGGATTTGGTCTTTCCATGGAAGCACAACAGCACTAGGAGATCCCTGTCCTCTCCAATTAGGATGGTTGGGCATTTTGGTGCTGAACCACTGCTGCTTGACAAATAAGTAAATCGGCATCACCTTCTACATGTAAGGTTTTAATACCATTTTCTTGAAGGTTATCACTGAGCATGAGGAAAAATTTCTGTTTTTTGCTGGAATTAGCTAGGAAGTGTTCTTTCTTTGACTTAAGAGATATACTGTCAAAATTAACCTCTGTCCCTAAAGCTCCACAGGATCGCTGGAGATGAGCAGTATCCTTTGTTGATGGGCTTGAGCCATATCCATCAAATACAACAGTTGGCTTGTTGTATTTCCTTTTAACATGGTCTACATATCTGCAATATATATTTTATAACATGATTTTGCAAGCTATCATGTGCACGTGGTTGAGTAACATTAGAAGCGTCTGCATACATTACCACTGAAAATAAATGCAAAGCTGCTCTTTTGATATTATGCAAGTTAGACATATTTCCTAAACTTCTTTTGTTATACTTTTTCAATATGTTGTTTTTGAGGGTTTCAAGAGATGTTTGCATCATTCATCATCAATCATCATCTAATCCTATGTTGCCCCATAAGAAGCATATGAGCCTGGGGCTGGGCAAGTTAGTCCTGACATTTAAGATATGAGTGACCAGCCTCTGTCATCCCTGTGTGGCATTACATGACCAATAAACCCCAACCACCCCATGGATATAAACCTTCATTGGCTCAATCCGATTGGAGAACCATAATTACCCACTAAACCACCAGGTGCCAAAATTTGATTATGTGGTTACCACCCAGCATTGTAAATGGTTTCCTGGTACACAGGAAACCATTTGGCTTGTCACTCGGTGTTGAGTCACCCACAGGCAGAAGGAAGAAGAAAAAATGAAGGAAAGAAAGGCAGAAGAGGGAGTTTAAAGTCATCCGGAGGCAGAAGAACTAGGAAAGATGAGAGAAAGAAAGAAAGACTTAAGAGGATGGAAGAAAAGAAGAATGGAGGAGAGGAATGGGCAGGCACCTGAGAGCAGCAGCGAGTGGATGGAGAGCAAAATAAATAATTTCTGTTGTAGTTTTGTTCAGGTCAAGCTATTAATTTTAATTGATTGACTAGACTATATAAGGACTGGGATCAATTTTTGTTGTTCTTGTTTTTACCCAGAGCTTTTCAAATTTAGAAAAAAGAAAATTCATACCAATTGAAAGAGAAGTTCTCACTCTACAACTTCATCTTTATTCTATTTTTACGAGAAATTAGTAGTTTGAGAGTTATTTAAGGAACTATAAGTGCGAAAGGCATTTTCTTCAATATTAACAGATTAGTGTCTTAATTTCACACTCATTTACGCAAAAATCTTGATATTCAAAGCAAAACGTGATAGAGATGAACTTGTGCAGAATTTAATTGTCTATTTTTTACGTCCCTATACCTTTTAAGTGTAAGATGCACCGTTATGGAGAAAAACGGAAAATATGGGAAAAGGTACCCTCGAAAGAGGGGTTTCCCCCCAAAAAAAGGGTCTTCCCCAACATCTTTTGTTCTACTTTTTGATATGTTGTTTTATAGGTCTTCAGGAGTAATTTGCAAAAGAAATAATATCTGTTGCAATTTTGTCTAGGTTAAGCACTTTTTTTCGTAGATTGACTGGACTAAAATTTGTGGTAATTTGTAGATACTGCTTTAAAGAATCACAGCATTCATTAACAGTACCATATACTGTACATTACTTTCATCACTCACTTTCTACAACTCAGCCAGGAAAAAACTTCTGTATCTCTGTTTTTTACCTTCCACATTTTCCTCCACATTGCAAAAACTTTCCTTCCACCAAATATTCTGTTACAAGACAAGACTTTTAGCCTGTGCTAAGTAGGACACTGCTTACCAGTTATAAATATCACACCAACACCTAACTTCTCGTCCCTCTTCCTAACAAAAGCATAAAGTATTTGGCTATTATTACCACATGACTAAAATGTCAACACATTTATATCCATCTTCTTAAACACTGTCCACATTATTATGTCTGTGTAAAACAGGCACTTCATCAAAACACTGGCAGAAAGTAATTACATCAAGTTAAGATTATGGTGGAGAATACTCACCAGCACAAACAGCCACTCGTGATTGGTTGATTGTGGTTTCCTCTGGAGGCATGCATGTGTTTTGACAGTATTTATTTCATACAGTATGAAGACTTTGTTTGCTTACCAAATGTTCAAACATGAAATTAATTCTTCTGTGCACATATGCATATCCTAGATTTTAAAAACATACAGCAGAACCTTATTATCTTGAAGTCATTAGTGCAACTACAAAGCTCTAAGTTACCCCATACCTCAGAGGGAAAGCAATTTTGACATTCATCATGAGACTGAATCAGCTTCAACTGGAAAGCACACCCAAGGGAAGAGGGCATTTGTGATGAAAACTTATCAACACTACAATATTGCATATGAAACAGAGCTGATATCAATACAGAGCAAAAGATACTTCACTCACCCACTCTCACTCACTCACTCACTCACACACACATACACACACACACACACACACACTCTCTCTCTCAATTACTCATCATAGAGGGAAGTGACTCGCAGAGTTCCACAGGGCTCAGTGCTGGCACTAATTATGTTTTTTGTGTATAAAAATGACATAGATAATAATATTGGAAATGAAACCTATTTAAATACTGTATGTTTGCCAATGATGCAAAAATACAAAGGAGAATTACTAACATAGCCTCTTGTAAAGAGCTACAAGGAGAGGTAAATATGAATGGAGTAATACATGGCAAATGGAATTCAATGTGGACAAATGCCATGTAATCAAGTTTGGTAAAAGTGGGAAAAGACCAGACTGGGATTATAAGCCAGGAAGTAAAACTCTACACATATCAGAAAGAGAGAAGGACTTAGGTGTAATTATCAATAACAGGCTATCTCCAGCTGACCACATAAATGATAAGATATGGAACATGTATACACTGCTTGCAAATATGAGAATAGCAGTCACATACATAAATGAAGACATGCTGAGGAAGATAATAACATCTTCCATCACACCAACCCTGGAGTATACATCAGTAGTCTGGAATCCTCATCTCAAAAAACTCATAGATACAATTGAAAAAGTTCAAAGGGCTGCTGCAAGATGGGAACCAAGCTTAAGGGATCTAAGCTATGAAGAAAGATTAGAAAAACTGAATCTGCCAACACTACAGGAGAGAAGAAAAAGAGGAGACATGATTATGCTATATAAATGCATATCAGGAAAAGAGAAAATAGACATAAGTGGCTTCAGTAATCTCTCCACTATCCGTTATAACAGAGCCAAAGGCATGACCGGAAAATGGTCTTGTCCGGATAGTGGCCCTGAAGCTCCAGAACCAGTCATTCCTGATCCTAACCTAACCTAACCTAAATCAGAAAACCACCTACCTACCTCCCTATCGGACATACATAGCACTTACTGAAGACCCCATTCACATAAATAATGGACACAAAGCATGAATTAATTGAATTTTAACCAAAAAATGATGATTTTGAGGTGAGTAAGGCAGAGGTGCTCACAATCTGACAGCATAGTGTAAGCAAGTATTGGACATGGCAGTCATTAAGAAAATCACCCTTTCTCACATCTTATGCACTAAAATATGGGATACAAAGCATGAAATAAATAAATTGTTACCAGAAAATTATGATTTAGAGGTGAGTTTGACAAATATGTTCACCAGTTGACCAGAAAGTGAACATATGTAAGAGACATGGTAATCACTGAGAAAACCACCTCTTTTACAGCCTATGCACTCATATATGGGACACAAAGCATGAAGTAAATAAAATGTAACCATAAAAATTATGATTTAGAGGTGAGTTGAACAAATATGTCCACCAGTTGACTAGATAGTGAATGTATATAAGGGACATGGTAATCACTGAGAAAATCACCTCTTTCACAGCCTGTGCACTCAAATATGGGACACAAAGCATGAAGTAAATAAAATGTAACCAGAGAATGAGGATTTAGACGTGATTATGGAAAATATTTGGCAGCTGACAGTGTACTTACATGTCCGTGATGGCTGTTTACCCAACCTCTAAAGCTCTGACAGTGGTGAAAATGATCTTCAAGCATGTACAGTAATCCAGTGTTGAACTGCACTTAATCCTTAGCACTGTGAATTATGATTGTTTAAACAAAAGCTCACGGCAGTTCAGACACAACTGTCGGAATGGCGGGAGGGGAAGACGGCGGGAGGGGAAGACAGCGAGAATGGAATGTAAACAAGGCCGTTTGGCGCTGTGCGCCAAATTCAAACTTCTATCAATCTATCTATCGCCAGACGTCCTCAATCCCGCATGGGGTGGCCACAAACAAATCGCCTCCATGTCACTCTGTCCCCTGCCATTTCACTACCATGCTCCCAACTCACACCCCCCTCTCATATACCTCTCCACTCCATCCCTCCATCTCATCCTCGGTCTCCCCCTCCCTCTCGCCCCCTCCACCTCACTCACATACACTCTCCTCGTCAGTCTTTCACTTTCAAACTTACGGGTAAAAAAAAATCAGATTTTTTCCCTCTTTTTTTTTTTTTTGCAAATTTTTGGCATTTTTGGGTTTCGAACATCTTCCTACGATGTCCGAACGGTGGTGTAACCGGATAGTGGTCATCTGCAAAGTAGAGAGATTACTGTGTATAACCTATGGGGAAGTATCAGCAAGAGGACACTGCAAAATACTGCATAAAGAGAGATGTGATAAGGTGATAACGACGTGAGGAAATTTAGTCTCCCAAATAGGGCAACTGATCAGTGGAATGCACTACCGAATGAAACAGTGTGTGTCAAAACAATTAATAAAAGGAGATGTATGATAAAAATGGTTTAAGACACGGGACAATACGAGCTTGACTCATTCCTGTAAAGATCTAATCAGGTAAGAAAACACACACACACATACACACCACTCGCTGGCGCAGTGGTAGCGTTCTCGCTTGCCATCTGGTAGGTGGGAGTTCGCGCCTCGCTCAGGTTGCAAAAAGTTTCACTGACGAAGTGGGTGGTTACTGTCCCCCTTGAGCAGGGGGATGGGTGTGTGCGTGTGTGAAGGTCACAGCCTTGCCCATAGATCGGACTATATGAGCTCTCAGCTCCCTTCCGGGAGGGTAAATGCTGACGATCACTACCGTCAAATAATCCCGACCGACCCGGTGAGTTACACACACACACACACACACACACACACACACACAAATGTGGTACCAATGTACAAGGGAGGAAACAAGGAAGAACGCCTGAACTATAGACCAGTGTCCCTAACCAGCATGGTTGCAAAATTGTGCGAGAAGATTCTGAAAGATAGGTGGATAAAATATCTGGAAGAGATGAATATTTTGACTGAAAGTCAATTTGGATTCAGAAGTGGAAGGTCATGTGTTTCCAACTTGTTGAGCTTTTACTCAGGAGTGATTGATGTGCTACAGGAGAGAGATGATTGGGTGGATTGTGTGTATTTAGATTTGGAGTAGGCCTTTGACAAGGTACCCCATAAGAGACTAATTTGGAAATTAGAGCATATAGGAGGACTGAAGGGTAACCTCCTGGAATGGATAAGAGACTTTTTGAGAGACAGACAAATGAGGACAGTAATAAAGGACAGGACGTCTGGATGGAGAGAAGTAACAAGTGGTGTCCCACAGGGCTCGGTGTTGGCACCAGTAATGTTCCTGATTTATGTAAATGATATGATAGATGGAGTGAACAGTTTTGCAAGTCTGTTTGCTGATGATGCAAAGATCTTGAGGAAGGTAGAGGTTGAAGGGGACTGTAAAATGCTGCAGGAGGATCTGGATAGGATACATGATTGAAGCAGGATGTAGAAAATAAAATTCAACGCAAAAAAAAATGTAAAATATTGGAAATGGGTAAAAGCACCAAGAGACCATCACTGAATTATATGATTGGTAATGAACCAATCACAAAAGCGAGAGAAGAGAAAGATTTAGGAGCGCTGGTCCAGGACAGTTTGTCACCCGAAAAACACATTAACAAGATAGTTAGAGAGACATATAAACTCTTGACCAATATAAGAGTGGCATTTCATTACATGAATGAAGAGATGATGAAAAAATTGATAGTGGCCATGATCCGCTCCAGGTTATAATATACAGCAGTAGCGTTGTCCCCACACAAAAAGAAAGATATAAACAAGACTGAGAGAATACAAAGAACAGCAACTAAGATGGACCCCAGTCTGGCAGATTTGTCATACAGTGAGAGGCTAGAAAGGCTGGATTTGCCTTCCTTTGAGGAAAGGAGAGAGAGGGGTGACATGATTGCAGTGTTCAGGACCAAGATGGGAGTAGATAAAATTGACAGAGAAGATCTGTTTGTATGGGATAAGAGAGCAACAAGAGGACACGGACTGAAACTGAAGAAGCCACGCTGCTTGAAGGACATCAAGAAAAATAGTTTTCCGTATAGATGCATAGACCTGTGGAATACACTGGACAAAGAGATCGTCCAGTCTAGAAACTTTATTGAGTTTAAAGCAAAATCTGACTTACTGAGAAAAAGAGATGAGACCCCACGAGCGTAGCTCATTTCCTGTATATCACAGTTAGGTAAATACAATTAAGTAAATACACACACACACACACACACACACACACACACACACACACACACACACACACACCTTAATGAAGGCATGTACAAGCTAAATCCTATAATGACGTCCCTGGTGAAAATGTCCCTTCCTGCACTGATTCCCCTTACAGAATTCCCTGCTCACAACCCACCCCACATTACCTCCTAGAAAGAAAGATACACACAAACACACAAACACACACACACATATGCACACACACACACACACACACACACACACACATGTACACACACACACACAAACACCTTAACCACTTAACCGTGGGCCGTCACTTTCATGACGATCGGTGACAATAGCTCGAGCCACGGGCCGTCAGTTGGGTGCTTCTCTTTTGTTTTTACTCAGCCCGGGCTTTCTAGATATAAATACAGTAATCCCTCTACTATTCGACACAACAGAGCCAAAGCCATGTCCGGACAGTGGTCTAGTCCGAATATTGGGCCTGAAGCTCCAGCACTGGTCACTCATGACCCTAACCTAACCTAACCTAAATCAGAAAACTACCTTCCTAACTCCCTACCGGACATGTATAGCACTTACTTAGGTCCCTTTTCACATAAATAATGCACAAAAAGCATGAATTAATTGAATTTTAACCAAAAAATGATGATTTAGAGGTGAGTGAGGCATAGGTGGTCAGAACTTGCCAGAATAGTATAATTAAGTATCGGACATGGAAATCATCTTTTCTCACATTTTGTGCACTAAATTATTGGATACAAAGCATCAAATACAGTAAATGATGCAAACTGTTACCAGAAAAATGGTTAGGTTAGGTTAGGTTAGGTTAGGTTAGGTTATGACCGGACATGAAATTCACTGGCATTCACCTTTCTCATAGCTGGTGCACTTAAAAACCATGCATGAAAAAATTAAATTAAAAGCAGGAAATTATGATTAACATTTAGGGAAATTTTTTAACACATTTACAGCATGATGAAAACAGGTTAGACATGAAAATCTTTATGGTAATCATCTTGCACAATAATCAAAGGCATTCAGCTTTTTCATAAATGGTGCACTTAAAACCATGCATGAAAAAATTAAATTAAAAGCAGGAAATTATGATTAACACAATGTTAGGTTAGGTTAGGTTAGGTTAGGTTAGGTTAGGTTAGGTTAGGTTAGGTTATGACTGGACATGAAATTCACTGGCATTCACCTTTTTCATAGCTGGTGCACTTAAAACCATGCATGAAAAAATTAAATTGAAAGCAGGAAATTATGATTAACATTTAGGGAAATTTTTTAACACATTTACAGCATGCTGAAAACAGGTTAGACATGAAAATCATTATGGAAATCATCTTGCACACAGTTTATGCATGAGATTAATGATATGGAAAGAACAAAACAAGGAATTTTGATGAAGTTAGGGTACTTACGAAAAAGAAGCCGCCGTCCTGATGTATAACTCGCTCTATCATCTCAGACTTTGACACGAAGAAATTGCACCACATACACCTTTGCAATTGACAATCATCAGCACTTCTCACCAACACTTTCCACAACGTTTTTTTTGCATAACTGGGATCACATCACTTCACTGCACTGTACATAACAGTAAATTCCCATGTGGTCTAGTGACGAATCCTGGAGCCTTGTGAACTTCTCAGCAGCAGCTTTCAGCTCAGTTCCAGGTACCAACACACCAGCAGCACGTTGTTGTCGATACCAAATCAGCGTGGACCGGTCGATGTCTGCATACTTAGGACTAAACATCACCTTCCTCTCCACGTTTCGTGTGGTCTTCGAAACGAAATCAGCCGTGTACTGCTGTAGTTTGTCTCAGGACTTCTTGATATCAAACAAGGTGAAGCGAGGGAGATTGAATTCACGACGAATCCGTGATGTCGGCCACCTGGCGTCCACCTTCTCCAATACCCTTCTCTCTTCTTCTCCACAGTCAGAACAGACAGGTGCCACGCGCGAAAACACAGCCTATCGGCACACGCAGGAAATTCAAACTGACGTGGTCCAAAAAAATTGGATTTTTTCAGGAATTTTTCAAATTTTGGGGCATTTTGGGGGGTGGACAGCCCACGAGGTCCGAATAGTGGGAGATCCAAATAATGTGCGTCCGAATAGTAAAGGGATTGCTGTATATATAAAAAATTTGGGGAGATGCCTGAGTGATATTTATATTCACTTAGACAAACCTAATTTAGCATGTACTGTATTGTCAATACAGTAATCCCTCCAATATCCATTGTAATAGAGCCAAAGGCATGTTCGAATATTGGTTTTGTCTGGATATTGGTCCTGAAGCTCCAGCACTGGTCTTTCATGACCATAACCTAACCTAACCTAAATCAGAAAACTACCTTCCTACCTCCCTAGTGGACATGTATAGCACTTACTTAGGTCCCTTTTCACATAAATAATGCACACATAGCATGAATTTATTGAATTTTAGCCAAAAAATGATGATTTAGAGGTGAGTGAGTCATAGGAGCTCAGAACTTGCCAGCATAGTATAAGTAAGTATTGGACATGGAAATCATCTTTTCTCACATTTTATGCACTAAATTATTGGATACAAAGCATCAAATAGAGTAAATGATGTTAATTGCTACCAGAAAAATGGTTATGTTATGTTATGTTAGGTTAGGTTAGGTTAGGTTAGGTTAGGTTAGGTTAGGTTAGGTTAGGTTAGGGTAGGTTAGGTTAGGTTATGACCGGACATGAAATTCACTGCTTCAACCTTTTTCATAGCTGGTGCACTTTATAACCATGCATGAAAGAATTAAATTAAAAGCACGAAATTATTATGATTAACACAATGTTAGGTTAGGTTAGGTTAGGACCGGACATGAAATTCACTGCTTCAACCTTTTTTCTAGCTGTTTTACTTAAGAACCATGTATGGAAAAATTAAATAGTAAGCAGGAAATTATGATTAACATTTAGGGTAATTTTTTAACACATGTACAGAATGATGAAAACAGGTTAAGCATGAAAATCTTTATCGTAACCATAGGTTAGGTTAGGTTAGGACCGGACATGAAATTCACATCTTCCACCTTTTTTCTAGCTGTTTTACTTAAGAACCATGCATGGAAAAATTAAATTGCAAGCAGGAAATTATGATTAACATTTAGGGTAATTTCTTAACACATTAACAGCCTGATGACAATAGGTTAGGCATGAAAATCTTTATGGTAAACATAGGTTAGGTTAGGTTCGGACCGGACTTGAAATTCACATCTTTCACCTTTTTTCTAGCTGTTTTACTTAAGAACCATGCATGGAAAAATTAAATTGCAAGCAGGAAATTATGATTAACATTTAGGGTAATTTCTTAACATATTAACATCATCATGAAAACAGGTTAGGCATGAAAATCTTTATGGTAACCATAGGTTAGGTTAGGCTAGGACCAGACATGAAATTCACATCTGCCACCTTTTTTCTAGCTGTTTTACTTAAGAATGATGCATGAAAAAATTTAATTGCAAGCAGGAAATTATGATTAACATTTAGGGTAATTTCTTAACATATTAACAGCCTGATGAAAACAGGTTAGGCATGAAAATCTTTATGGTAACCATAGGTTTGGTTAGGTTAGGACCGGACATGAAATTCACATCTTCCACCTTTTTTCTAGCTGTTTTACTTAAGAACCATGCATGGAAAAATTAAATTGCAAGCAGGAAATTATGATTAACATTTTTGGTAATCTTTTAATACATTTACAGCATGATGAAAACAGGTTAGGCATGAAGTTAGGGTACTTACGAACAAGAAGCAGCCCTCTGATGTAATAACCCACTCTATCATCTCAGACTCTGACAGGAAGACCTTGCACCTGACACACCTTTCCACTTGAGAATCACCAGCACTTATCACCAACACTTTACACAACGTTTTTTTTTTTTTTAATAACTGGAATCACATTACTTCACTGCACTGTAAATAACACATGATGAAGAAGGTGAAGAGCAGTATCAAGCACTGCAGGAGGTAGGGTATCACCACAAAAGCAATCAATATGGCCGCCACTGTCAGAGGTGTTCATAAGTCAGTAACAGAGTGGGTAATGGCGACCGACAGACAGACGCCACGAGTGTAAACATACCCTATCGGCGTGGGCGGGAAATTCAAACTGACGCAGACCCAAAAAATCGAAATTTTTTTTATTTTATCTGAATTTTTGGGCATTTTGGGGGTTGGGCAGACCAGAATATCCGAATAGTGAGTATATCCGAGTACTGGAGTATTGGACGTCCGAATATTAGAGGGATTACTGTATTTCCAACGACTTATTTCATAGTATATACATTAGCAGCTGATTTTGAACCCTTTTATACCCAGATACGTACCTAAATCAGTTGAATGTCGTCTTTGAAGGTGTAATGATGTCGCCATCGCGCCCCTCTATTTCTGTCGCTTTGGCGGCCATTTTAAATTGCCCTGTGACCTTTACCCCAAAAAAACATCGTGTGGAAAGCGGTAAATGACTGCAGATATATATAAGTGTAATAAAGTAATAGGAATGTAAAATGTGAGTGTGTATATGAATACGAAATGACCAAATACGAGCTGCGAACTAGCACGATTGGGAGGCCCTCATTTTCAATTGCTTTCACAGTGGTTTTTTGTGCGAGCATGGATACTTGTAAATACAGTACTTCCTCCAATTTTGCGAGAATATGGTCGACAAAAACCCTCGCAAAATCAAATTTTGCAAAATTCAAACAATTAAATATATGAAATAAAGGCAAATTGGTCGACATCACCCCAAGGTAAGCACTTTTTCCCACTCTTTCTCTCGACTCTACCTCTTAATTTTACGACGATAAATGAAACAAACACGAACTGATGTACTGTACAGTGATATTAATGAGAAAACATCAT
>JAGKTI010014579.1:0-21498 GCA_018397915.1 Birgus latro | reverse complement strand
CACACAAAGCCTCACCCCTCACTAGTTCATCCTTACACACACACACAAAGCCTCACCCCTCACTAGTTCATCCTTACACACACACAAAGCCTCACCCCTCACTAGTTCATCCACACACACACACAAAGCCTCACCCCTCACTAGTTCATCCTTACACACACACACACACACACAAAGCCTCACTAGTTCATCCTTGCCATGAGAGCCTCGAGTTTTGTTCTTATTTAATACATTCTAGCTTCTAAGAAACATGTAAGGTTTCTATTATTATTTACTTTTTGTATATGACGGCGACAGAGAGGGCTTCTTTGTCGCGGCCTCCTGGGGTGAACTCGGGGATTGGCCAACGAGAGAGATTTTCTTTTGTACCACATTTGCCATAAATGTTTAGTCAGTGTGTAAGGCGCATCTCAGATTTTGTACAGTATCAAAGTGTTTACAATAAAATATACCGACTTGTTTCAGGTGTTTGAGCTCATTGCCCTTTTTCTTTTCAATGCAGAGTGTGACCTCAGGGAAAAGGGAATGAATAGGGAGGCTGCCAGAGATCAAGCAGAATGGAGAGCCACCATGAAAAGACCAAGGCTGACACTGCACCTTTACATACAAAACTAAAGATTTGGGATGAGGTCACAGAGTGGGATGTTGGGGAGAATGGGCTGAATAGAGAGGCTGCCAGAGAAAACCAGCATCAAGAGCTGCTGTAAAGGGATCAGGGCAGACAAATATTACCACACTCTTCATCATGAGCAAAAAAAGCATGAGTTATAGCGTAGTCTAGAAACCTGAAATTTTGTTCCAATGAAAGTCAACTGAGAACCAAAATCAAGGTTTGTTCTTTTTTATATGCATAGACACACTACATTTAAAACCCTGGAGGTTGTAGCCAGTGAAGATTTTTTTTTTTTCTTGCCAGAGTTGGATATGAGGTGTGAGAGTGTGTGGACAGATGGATGCTACATGCCCACCTTAAAGGGAAGGCATGCAGGTAGAGAGTCTGGAGAAACAGTATCCAATGGAACTGATAATGATAGTAAAGTAAGTGACAGCAAAACTGCTGCAGAAAGAGGGAGACAAATCCCCCGGATGCTGATCCCTCCATCCTCGGCTCCCTTCCTCAAACTGCTTGCCCTACACTCTGGGAACTTGAGTTCCAGTTGGTGTCATCTCACCTTGGGAAGTTCTGGGTTGATTCAAGAAGCCATGATTCTGTCCACAGCATTCACTGAGCCTTGGACACCACCCTAACCAGTCTTCATGTTGGACAAACCAGGTGATCATTCTTTACAGTATCAGATATTTAGGACAATTCAGCATAGTATGTCTGAGATGTCAGTGGTGTATTGGCAAGAATGAGACAGTAGAACATTTCATCACCTTCCATGCTTCTTTTCTCATCACACATTTCTTAGGCCATGGCTACAGACTCTTGGTATACCCTTCAGTATACAGACATTGTTAGGATCAGACAGAACAAATGCTCAGCAACACAGATAGGCAGTTCTGGGGACCTGTTCCTTCTTTAGGCATTCTGGACAACTTTCTCATCTGTGACTTGCTGTGTGTGTCTGACATTACATTGTCCAGCTAGGTGCAGGTGGGGCAGGGAGCTGGTGATTTACTAGCTGACATCCTTATACCCAGTGAGAAGGAAGAAGAGTGCAAGTGAGAGGAGGGGGGTTGAAGCAAAAATGTTTTAACTACTGTATTCAGTAATCTGTTTATATATGCTGTTTGTGGCGAGTCCCCATCCCATGTGACAGATGCACTCATAAGGCTCCTGTACGTTTTGGAACTGCAAGGAAAGCATAGTCAGTTCAGCACACTCAGTTTATGAGAAACTGGTGTAGTAAGAGGTAATATGATCTAAGAAAAAAGATATTCTAAATACTGAGAGAAAATGGAGAACACACTGTATTCAAGACATAGGGAATATGTTTCCAAAGAACGTGTTCCCACCACATAACCTTTGGTAGCAGCAAGAAGCCTTAAACTCCTCGGGATACTTTTGGTTAGAATCCATACATCGCAAGTACTATGTCATAATTTCAATCGTTTTAATAAAAACACCAGTATATTATCGTACAAAGTTTGTTAGAGATTTCAGTTAAAAGAAATAAAATACGGTTGTAAACTTTATGGATGGGAGCTCTCCTGCAGTTTCAGCATCAATTATTATTATTATTATTGTTTGACAGGGCTTAACATTTTACACAAGTCCCTCCTTCACTGTTTTCTTTGCCTCTTGGTCCTGCCTGTTGTGGTTCCTGTGGCTAAGCGACCCGTCTGTGTGTTTCTCGGGGCCCCTGTCAACCCTTGTCAATTATGTCGTGAATTCCTGAGCCACGAAGGTCAGTCCCAGGTCATAGTGGCCCCCAGAGGTCCCTGAAATAAGGTCACAGTCAGGGGAGATGTTGGTAGTGGTGGGGGGAGGGACAGTGGAAGGGTAATGGCTCCTGTCCTATGTTTTTCTGCCTGTTTTGACCCGTCGAGTCAGGTGACGTAGTTTTCAATATTATTTTTTTCTGTTTCATCGCCATTTATGGTAGTTTTTGGAAAATTTCTCAAACAGGAGGGGGGAGGGAGAGTTTAGGGATAATGTGTCTTGTTCTTTCTTTCCCGTAATTGTTGTAACTCGTTGCATCAGGTGACGTAGTCTTGTGGTATATTTTTTTTGCAATTTTTTTACGATTTTGCACAGTTTGAAGGAGATTTTTCAAACTGGTGAGGTTAGCAATGATTTACATTAGCCCTTCCAGGTAGAGAATGTAGTTTTAATTTTGTGTGTTTCTTCCAGGCAATTTTCTTTTTCTTTGGGGAGATTATTCAAACTGGAGGTGAAATATTTGGTAAAAATTTATGTAGAGTGCCATTCCCTTTCTACAGTAGTGCATTTAATCAGCCATAAAATTGGATATTATGAAAATCAGTCCTAATGTGGGTAAAAATCTCCTGAGAACTCCCTTTGATGTAATGCTGTGATTTTTCCTTTGTGAAATAACAGCAAACTGGCAGGGGACAGGGCGACATGGAGGCAATTTCTTGGTGCCCACCCCATATGGGATTAAGGCATCTGCCTGTAGGTAGATAGACAGAATATAAACATGGATTGAAGTAAGAGATATGAAGAAGTTTAAACAGTTAAGGAAGTGTGTAATATTGACAAGTTACCGTACTGATTCTAAAGTTTCTGATTCTAAAGTTTTATGAATTTTACCTACAACCAAGCCAAAAAGGACCTGACCTAACCATGAAAGCAACCTTTGTCAGTCGTCACCTTCACATTAGGTTAGTTTTTTCCCAGAATTAGTCGTAAATGTGTTACACCGCGATGAAACTTAATCTGTGTTATGCTTTACCATAATACAGTATGCCCTTGTTGTAACGGACCTCGATGTAATGGGTTTTGGATTTAAGAGACGCCTCAGAGCCCACCGAACTTTTGTCATCTATACTGAAGAATGTTAAATGGGTCGCAGTACTGTACAGGAAGGTCCCATTGTCACTTCTGAGATTACGTGGTGCTGTTTCGGTCCCTTGTTACTCGGGTACCTAACCTAACCTAATGTTTTGTGGCATTTCTGTTTAATTACTACGTTAATATCTCCCCCATTGCCCTAGCGCATTTTTTTGTGGAACATCGGCCAGTGACAGGAGTTCCACCCAGTGAGTTTGGTGTTACAACTAGCATCATCATCATCACCATTATCATCATCATCATCATCATCTGAACCTCCTTTCCCACCTTAGGGCAAGGTGAGGAGTAGCAGTGTCCAGACAGCCCAGATTTGCCCAATCCAGTGGGCCACATTTCCATTCACAACTAGCAGTGTTACAGAATTTTAGGTGTGTTGCGAGCTGAGAAATCCAATGTTGTGAGTAACTGATTAGGCTGCTCGATTTGATCAACCATCCCAGTGCCACCGCCACTGTTTTCTCTCTTGTGCCGTGGTGAGGAAAGTGTGGTGGACAGACATAGGGGTGACTTAGCCAGACAGCACTCATCCAACTTTACAGGCTTTCATACTGTACTTTATTTATGCTGTTTCGTCTGTCCATGTTCGTATAACCATAATTACATCATTGTAGGGCATTTGAATTTGGCTCTCTCTTATCTTGTTTTTGTTTTATCTTGGAGGAAACAAACATGTGGGCTTCTGGCCTTTGGTTCCTTCTTCTTTGCATAAAAAGAATATACNCTTTTTTATTACTATTATTTGTATTATTATAATTATTAGTGAAGAGAAACTTTTTGAACAGGAGGGGGATTGAATATACTGTACCACCATTAAGCCCCTCAGCAGTGGAAATATTGGAAAGTGGTGGTTGTAAGGTTAAATATTTCACCTGATGCAGGGGATGGTGGTAGTAGTGGTACTTGCAGTTGTAGTAGCACTACTACAATAGTAGTAGTAATCATAGTCATAGTAGTATTAGTAACACAGATAGTAGTTGTAGTAGACATAGTAGTAGTAGTAGTAGTAGTACAGACAGTAGTAGTAGTAGTTGTAGTAGTAGTAGTGGTTATTATTATTACTATTATTATTATTATATCATCATCATATCATCAGTAGTAGTGGAACAGTAGTAGTAACAGTACCATAGTAGTTGTAGCCTCAGGTTCATCTGATATGTGGACCTCAGGGTTGGGTTGATGTTGTGCAGGCCACCAGAGTCCTTTGGGAGGGAAGGGAAGTAGTGGAGGGATGTGTGTATAACCAGGCAGCTCCACCACCCAGTTCTATCAGTGCCACCACATGAAGGCACCCCTCACCCACACGGATCCAAGGGGTCAGGCTTGGGTAGGAAGTTTTTGGTGTTTGTTAGAAGGAGGCATTTTTTTTTTTTTCCCCAAAGGTGTAATGATTTTCTGTTTATATGATTGTTGTTTGTTTTCTGAGTTTTTTTTGATATATTAAGTTTCTCTCTCGCTCTGAGGCTGACTGACATGAAATAAAACTCTCCAGGTGCTGCTTTGTTGCACTAAATTCTTGCTTTGTCTGGAGGTATTTTATGTGTGTAATGCAGTGTGTGTGGATGGTGAACTGAGTGAATCTTTCCATTTGAAGGTTGGATTGAAACAAGGATGTGTCATGTCTCCATGGTTGTTCAATCTGTATATGGATGGGGTTATAAAAGAGATACAAGGTCGGGCAGTGGATGTTGGAGCGGCCCTAGTGAGAGAGGGCAGTGTGTGGAAACTCCCTGTACTGTTGTTTGCAGATGATACTGTGTTGTTGAGTGAAGACGAAAGGGAGCTGCAAGGCTTGGTAGGTGAGTTTGGGAGAGTGTGTAAGAAGTGGAATCTAAAGGTGAATGTAGGGAAGAGTAAAGTTTTGGTCTTCGAGAGAAATGAAGTCAGTGAAGCACAGTGAGGCTGGATGAGGAGCAAATGGAAGATGTGAGTGTGTTTAAGTACTTGGGTAGTGTGATGTCAGCTGTTCCCATGGTCAAGGAAGTGATCTCACGTGATTCAAGGATGCAAGGGATGACACCCTAGGCCGACCAAAACAATATGTGAATAGCAACATCGTATATCGCACAGTATTTACCGTAACATGAAAAATAAGTCAAATGAGTACCTTGAGTGAATGGTACCAGCTTTGTGCATTGTTTGTATCCATTCAGTTAGAAATTGTGATGCCCCAGTCCTGATCCATCCCACACCAAAACAACACACGAATAGCAGAAATTTCGATGCCTTAGTTCTGATCCATCCCACGCCAAAACAACACACGAATAGCAGAAATTTAGATGCCCCAGTCCTAACCCATCCCACACGAAAACAACACAGGAATAGCCGTGTTTTATATCACACATTGCATTATTTACAGGCAAGGAGGCCAAGGATGAGATGGAGGGATGGAGTGGAGAGGTATATGAGAGAGAGGGGTGTGAGCTGGGAGCAGGACAGTGAAATGGCTGGGGACAGGGTGACATGGAGGTGATTTGTTTGTGTCCACCCCATATAGAATTAAGGTGTCTGGCAATAGATAGATAAATAGAAATGAATGTAATAAAGCCACTGAGTGAACAGTTGTACAGGTGCCAGCAGTGTACATCCATTCTTTTACAACAAAATTTAATAGATGCCGTCAGACATAAACGAGGACGATTGATCCGAACCCAGTGGTAAGGACTGTTTCTTAAGGGCAGAAAAAAGATAAATGAATAAATAGGTAAATACAGTAATTGAATTATCACATGAATTCTCACTAAAAATTCCCATATTTGGTGACACGAGTGAAAATAAAAGTAGATAATGCACGACAACTGAAATGATATGAGAGAGAGAGATAAATGAATAAATAAAGTAATTGAATTTTTGGATGAATTCTCACTAAAAATGCTTGTGTTTGGTGATGAGAGTGAAAATAAAAGAAGATAAACCACAGTAACTGAAATATACGAGAGAGACAGAGACACGTAGGACTGGAGACACATGCCAGCTGTAGTGTTGTATATTTTGTAACCTTGCCACCACGTGACCTCTTGATTATTTTATTAAGAATCTGTCTGTCTATCTATTGCCAGATGCCTTAATCCTGTAAGGGGTGGCCACAAACAAATATCCTCCATGTCGCCCTGTCCCCCTCCATTTCACTGCCCTGCTCCCAGCTCACACCCCCCTTTCTCATATACCTCTCCACTCCATCCCTCCATCTCATGCTCAGCCTTCCCCTCCCTCTCTCCCCCTCCACTGCACTCACATACACTCTCCTTATCAGTCTCTCAATCTCCATCTTCTCCATTTGATTGTACATTCCTGAATTTGGCTCTGTTAACTTTTTTTTGTTTGTTCTTGGAGGGAACAGTCGTGTGGGCTTGTGGCCTTTGGTTCCTTCTTCCATACATTAAAAAAATAAATAAAAAAAAGTATCTGAATTCTGTAAGCATTTTGTATTTTGGAATAGATGATCAAATAATGTCATATGCATCTCTTTAGTAATGATTTTTTATTATTTTTTATTTTTATTTATTTATTTTATTAATGCATGGAAGAAGGAACCAAAGGCCAGGAGTCGGCATCTGTATAGCTTTTTTTTTTTCTTTTTTTTTTTCTTTTTTTTTTAAAGAAGGAACCAAATGCCAGCAGCCTGCAAACTGTTCCTTCTTAGGCAGACTACCTACATGATGTACAGGTGAGAGGAGGATGGAGTGGGGCAGGGTTGGGTGGGGTGGGGTGGGACAGAGCAAGGCAGGGTGGGGATGGGGTGTGGTGAGGCAGGGGAGGGTGGGGTAGAGTGGGGATGGGGTGGGGTGGAACATGGGATGGCAGGGTCAGGTGGGGTGGTGTGGTGATGATGCTGACAGTGATGATGCTGATGCAGGAGTGTACTTTGTGTCAGCAGCATGGAGGAGCGGCGTGTGGCTGAGTACCTGGTGGTGGCGGGGCTGCCACCGTCGCCGCGTCCGTTGGCAGACTTCTCGTGTGATGGCGCCACCCTCAAGCCAACCTACAACCTGCCGCCCATCACCGACATCGCCGTCATCAACAGATCGCTGGGAGAAGTGACCCCTGATGGTTAGTGGACATTATGAGATGGGGAGGGGATGTGTGAGTTGGAGGGAGGGCAGCCAGTTGACAGGGGACAGTGTAGTGTGTTTTAGAGATGGAGATACTGTATTTGAGAGAAGGGTGTGTGTTTTAGAGGTTAGGTTAAGTTAGAGATGGGAGAGTGAGTTGGAGGAAGGGCAGACAGATGACAGAAGACAGTGTGATGCGCTTTAGAGGTATGTGAGAGAGGGTGTGTTTTGGAGATAGGGCAGACAGATGACAGAGGACTGTGATAGGGCAGACAGATGACAGAGGACTGTGATAGGGCAGACAGATGACAGAGGACTGTGATGTGGTTTAGAGGTACCATATAGAGGTATGTGAGAGAAGGCACTGTGGGTTGGAGGGAGGGCAGCCAGCGTACAACCTGCTGCCCATCACTGAATTGCCGTTGTTAACAGATCACCGGGAGAAGTTACCCCTGATGGTTAGGTGTATGGTTGATGGAAGTGGGGAGGTGAAAGACTGGTATTGTTGTTGGTTAGGGAACTTCTAACACCTTTTCCTGAGTGATTTATCTTGCCTATTACATCTTGCCATCCGCTTCTGTGTTATATAAATCCTTCCAGTATCACCATACTCTGCATAAATAACACATTTGTATATTAACCCTCTCACACACCATAAGTTTTCAGTAAGTTTGTGGGACGTGATCAGACAGAATGGCAGTAAGGCAGCCTGGACTTCTGCACAAAGGAAAACATTCCCGTGGATTTTATTTGCCCCGGAAATTGGTTACATTGGTATAAATTATATACCATCATCTTCGCTGGTGTTTATACTGTAAGATAAGCTAATTAAAACACACCTTGATGAGTAAAAGTCCCGAAGTGCAGTGAGAATAAACTTGTTCAAGAATACAAATAATTTCAAGCAACTTCCCAACATCCTAGCCCAAACTTCTGCCAGCACCATGCAAGAGCTAAGCACCTGTCTAAATGCAGAATTTCACTAGCTTTCTTGTGGTGTTTTCGGAATTTCAATACAACCAATACTTTTCAAGGAAATTGCCGAAAATTGCACGTGCACCCCCCCCCTTTCTGCACCGAAAGCTGAGAAAAACCCAAGTACCGTATTTGAGAGTGTTGGGCTTGAAATAGACGCCCTCCCCCATGACGCACCAAGGTTTGAAACACTTCACACAAAAACTTAATTTTTAGTGAATATTTTTGTCCAGAATTGCCCAATCAGCATCTCCTCACACCAACACTGATGATGAGTCAAAGTGCGTCATCGGTTACTCTTCAACCCAACAGCATTTTGATGCGTTTTACATCATCATGCGCAAGGGGGTTAACCAGCCATGTCCAGAAATAAATCACTAAGGAAGAGGTGTTAGGGAAAATCCTCAACTGACAACAAGCAGCATATGGTTTTGTTCAGGTAAGAATTATCCTGGTACAATAATAAAGCTGGTAAACAAGGTCTCTGTATAGTAGTACAGGTGTATATAGAATTAGGAGTGTGTGTGTGACCAGGATGATGGTGGTAGGTGGTGGTGACTATCATCCACTCACTTGATGTAGTGCTGCCTACTTCTTCCTTCACCTTTATCATTCTTTTTCTGTGTCTGTCCTCCTCTCTTCCTGTTTCTCACCATCATCCACTCACTGGATGTAGTGCTACCTACAGTACTTCTTCCTTCACCTTTATCATTCTTTTTCTGTGTCTGTCCTCCTCTCTTCCTATTTCTCACCATCATCCACTCACTTGATATAGTGCTGCCTACTTCTTCCTTCACCTTTATCATTCATTTTCTGTGTCTGTCCTCCTCTCTTCCTATTTCTCCCATCTTTCCTGTCACTTTTTATTACTCTTCTTTCCTTTTCAGGTGGCTTTACATTGAGTGACAAGCCTAATGGTTTCCTGTAAGCCAGGAAACCATTTACAATGCTGGGTGGTAACCATATAACCAACCCATACATGTTCCCTATGTGTCAACAAGTGGGTTGGTGGAGGGTTAGTGCCCCTCCCCGTAAAACAACTAACTCAAAGACAAACCCCCACCCCTTACTGGATTATGGCATCTGGCTAGAGATAGATAGTGTGTGACCAGTTAGAGAAGCATTCTGTCTATATCTGTCTGGGTTTCCATCTATCCACCTGTACCTCTATTGATCACCAGTAGCCCAATCCCTGAGTTGATCCTCATTGTGTTTCCCCACAGGCTACACATGCATTGAGACCACGCCCTCTGGTCTGGTGGCTAATTTAAACCATGGAGCCCTGCGTGCCCCAGAGATGTTCCTGTGTTGCCGACGAGGACGCGATAAACAGCCACTGGTGGACATCGGGTGAGAGAGAGGGAGAGGGAGGGAGGAGGGAGGGGAGATGGTGTGTGTTTAGAAAGAAGTAGTTGTGTGTGTGTGAGTGTGTGTGTGTGGCAGGTCAAGTTGGGATGCAACAACAAGCCTCCCTCCTTCATATATTCTTCTTTTCACTTCACACGCTCATTACTCCTGCATCAAGCCACACTCTTATTCCCCCCCCCCCATCAGAGTGCTGTATGAGGGGCGGGAGCGGGTGATGCCGGACTCGCAGATTGTGGAGTTCACGCATGGGGGTCGCAGCGCCAATATCAACCCCTCCGGACAGACTACCTACATGACGTACAGGTGAGAAGAGGGTGGAGTAGGGTAGGGTGGGGTGGGGTGGAACAGGGCAGGGCAGGGCAGGGTAAGTTAGGGTTGAATATTGCTACATAGGGTTGCATTTCCTTGTTGCATGTTTACTACCCAGTGTATGATACTGATGTAATACATTTTGTCGGAGCACAAGCTAGAGTAGTACCTGAGTAATTTATCTCTGCAGGTGAATTAGGTTATTTCTGTGCTTGTGTGTGTGTGGAGGTGATTGTGTGTGCATGTGTGTTTGTGTTTTGGGTACTTTTGTGCATAACAGTTTAGAAATGAATGGATGAATTGTGTGTGTGTGTGTGTAGCAGTTTCTGATGTCTGTGATTGAATATGCAATGCTGACTGTGACCTAACTCGTGCCCTTCTCAGACGCGCGAGTGAAAATGCAGCGTGTAACGAGCTTGTGGTGTCGGACATCTGTGTGATCATGACGAACCGAGGGGACCAGGCACCACACTCCTACTGCACCATAGACCGCAACCTGAACAAGAACACCATGGTTAGTGTGGCTTGAGGAGGGGAAGGGAAGGGAGGGGAGAGGAGAGGAGGGGTGGGAATGATAGAGTAAGGTAAGGGTGGGCAGATTAAGGTATTGAGGCCAGACTAAGGTGGAGTGCAGAGAGAGAGAGAGAGGATAAGATTCAGTAAGGCAGAGTTTTGTAAGGTAAGGAGAGGTAGGACATGGGTGGGTAAGTTAGAGTAAGGCAGGGCAGAGTAGGGTAGGGTCAGGTAAAGAAGGGTAAGGAGGGTGGGATAGTCTTTGCAGCCCAGTAAACAAGTGTATTGGTATTGACACAGGTTGGTTCGGACATCTATGTGTGCTACAAGAAGTCCATGAACCGGTCCACATCCCTGGCGTACATGGCCGGTGTTCTGGACCGCTACCCGTCCTTCTCCCGGCCAGGCTTCCCCTTCCCGCCGGACCTGGCCCTCTTCTGCCTACCCATGGGGGCCACACTGGAGTCCTGGCCGGCTCAGTCCACGCAGCCCAACCCGGTCTTCTCCACCTTTGTTTTGACGGTCACGGCGGGAGAAGGTGAGGCCTCTGACGCTTGTTTGTCTTTGTTTTGTTTTGTTTATAAGGACTTCAGAGGGTTTGCTTGTGTCAGTCTTGGCCACCTAATGGCAGCTCTATGCACACTGCTTGATCTCCAGCAGCCTCTCTGTTCAGTCCCTTATTCCTTAGGTCACTTGGTCACACTGTACAATCTTATTCTTGGTCTTTTTCGGTCTGTCTCTCACAATCCCTGCCCTCGACATTCACGCCTCTCACCCTCCACACCCAGTTGTCATCCTCCATCCTCTCCACATGTCCAAACTATCTCAGTCAACCCCTCCTCACCACAGTACTAATACTCTCAAGTCCCATCCTTCCTCTCAACTCTCCCAGGTGGAGCCAGGATTCCAGGGGCTTGAAGGGTGAGTGAATGGAAGTGTGGCTTATTCGGTTGGGCAGATTTGGTTAGTATCGCATTCTAGCATTTTCTGTTTTTTCCTGGGCCATGCCTCACCCTACTTTGATGTAGGGCATGTTTGGTGTTTGGTTTGTATTGTGTGTGTGTGTGTGTGTGTAGAAAGTGTATAGTATGGTGAGGTGTGTTTAATGTGTGTGTGTGTGTGTGTGTGTGTGGTTTGCTCAATTGTCTCTTTTTATATTTTGACGGTTGCACTTCCACAGGGGGGGCAGAGACCGTGGAGAAGTCGGTAGAGAAGGTGTATGGCGCGGCGGTGACCTTCTACGAGAAATACCCCCACGACCACCTCACCCCAGAGCAGCGGTCGGCCCTAAAGCTGGACGAGCACTTTGGCCGGCACAACGTCGTCCACACCAACAAGTGCGTCTGTATCCTGTCCAGGTGGCCGTTTTTTGATGCGTTCGACCGGTTCCTGAAATACCTCCACCACATGACCAACAGCGGCCCTCATGCAGTGCCCATTGAGAGGTGAGGCGCTGATAGATAGACAGGTAGACAGGTAGACAGAGGTGCTGATAGATAGAGGTGAGGTGCTGATAGGTAGAGAGAGAGAGAGAGGGTATTATATCAGAGTAGTTATTCGCAGAGACAGACAGACAGACACAAAGGCAGAGGGACAGGCAGACAGACAGAGGGAGAAAAAGAGAGAGAGGCAGACACAGACAGACAGACACATAGATAAATAGATAGAGACAGACAGACAGAGTGAAAGAGACAGACAGACAGACAGATGATAATGGTAACATGGTATTCCAACAGGTACGTGCACTGCTTCCTGGAAGCGGTGCCTTTCCCCAGTGTGCGTCGAGAGAGAGAATAAGACAGGGACAGATAGCCAGACACACAGACAGGCAGAGTGAGAGGCTGACAATAATTTATGCTGTTCCTACAGGTACGTGCACTATTTCCTAGAGGAGGTGCCTTTCCCCAGTGCGCGTCGGCCCCGCATCCTGCTGCAGCTGGATGCCACCGAGCGTATCTCACTCACCCAGCCCGAGGACTCACCCATCACACTCAGGTATATATCTATCTGTGTATCTGTCAATCTGCCTACCTATCCGTCTGTCTATCTGTCACCAAACTGAATGTGTGGGTTATATTTCATCCTCTGATTCATGTCCTCAAATTATTCCTCTATCTTTCCATTGCTTTCTCTATTCTTTGTAAGTTTCTGTTTATCTGTCTGTCTGTCTATCTGTCTGTCTATCTACAGCCAGATGCCTTAATCCCATAAGGGGTGGCCACAAACAAATCGCCTCCATGTTGCCCTGTCCCCCGCCATTTTGCTGCCCTCCCCCCAGCTCAAACCCCCTCCCCCTCTCTTTGTAAATGTAAATTGGGTTATGATATTTGTGTTGGTAATGATGATGGCTGTAATGGAGAGAACTGATAAGACTGGAGAGAGAGAGAGTGAGTGTATGCCCAGGGTTTGTCACTCCTTTTTAACTTGTTGGATAGGTGAGTGTAAAGCTGTTTGTGTGTGTGTGTGTGTGTGTGTGTGTGTGTGTGTGTGTGTGAGAGAGAGAGAGAGAGAGAGACAGAGACCTAAGCAGGATTCCAGGGGCTTGAATGGTGAGTGAATGGAATGGTGAGTGAATGGAAGTGTGGCTCATTCTGTCGGGCAAATTTTGGTTAGTCACTCATTCTCTCTGATTTCTGGCTGTCTGGATGATGATGATGATGATGGTGATGATGATGATGTTGATGGTGATTGATGATGATGATGGGGAATGATGCTGATAATATTACATTCCAAATTTCTCTATAACCACTCCTTGCCACTCCACGTCATCTACAACCACTCACATCATCTGTAATCACTCCACATCATCTGCAACCACTCACATCATTTATAACCACTCCACATCATCTATAATCATTCCACATCATCTACAACCAACTTACATCATCTATAACCACTCCACATCATCCGTAATCACTCCACATCATCTATAACCACTCCACATCATCCGTAATCACTCCACATCATCCACATCATGTATAAACCACTCCTTGTCACTCCATGTCACCCCACCACATTAACCACACCTTCTCCTCCACAGTGGCGCCAAGTTCTACCACCTCGTCATGAACCTCGGGCCTGAGGGGTGCCTGACGGTGCTGCTCTTCACACTGACGGAGCAGAAGTTGCTCCTACACTCCCTCAGGCCAGACGTACTCACCGCCGTGGCCGAGGCGATAAGTATGGTGAGGAGGAGCCGGAGGAAGGAGGAGGAGGGGGAAGGTGGTTATGATGTTGAGGAGAAGGAGGGGGAAGAGGAGGAGCAGGAAGAGGAAGAAGATGTGGAGGAGGAGGAGGAGGAACAGGAAGAAGAGGAGGAGAAGGAGGAGGAGGAGTAGGAGGATAGTGAGATTGAGGCGAAGAAGGATAATTGTGATGGTGTTGATGATGATAAGGAGGAGGATAATGGTGATGGTGATGAGAAGCAGGAGGAAGAGGGGGATGATGGTGATGATGTTGAGGAGAAGAAGGAGGAGAATGGAAGAAGAGGAGGAGGAGGAGGAGAATGGAAGAAGAGGAGGAGGAGCAGAGGAGGAAGAAGAGAAGGAGGAGGGGTAGGAGTAAGTGGTGAAAGGAAGTGATGAGTTTAGAAATAAGTTTAAGATTATGAAAAATATATCACAATTCTTGGATGGGAAAAAGAGATGGGGATGATGGTGGTGGTGATGGTGATGGTGGTGGTGATGATGATGGTGATGATGAATAAGTGGTGAAGTGATGGATTTACAATGAGGTTGAGAAATATGGTCTAGGAGGTGAAATTGAGTGAAAAGATATGATAGATTTTGAAAGCAGATTTAAAACCAAAATTGGTGAAGAATATGATGTTAATAATGAATTTTCACACTCTCTCACTTGATGGCATCGCTCTCTTACTGTCTCTCCCACACACTCACACTCACCCCTTGTCACACACGCACACACACACACACTTCCATATCTTTTCAAACGTTTTCCGTCCCTCCCTCTAACCTTCCGCTGTCCACTTCAGATCATCTTCCCGTTCCACTGGCAATGTCCATACGTGCCGCTGTGTCCTCTGGGGCTCTCGGACATCCTCAATGCCCCCATCCCCTTCCTCCTTGGCCTGGACTCACGCTTCTTCGACCTCTACGATCCTCCCGTGGATGTCATTTGTGTGGATTTGGACACCGGTGCCATCTCTGTGTGGGTATTGGTGGGGATTTAGTGTGAAGCACCAGGTGTTCTGTATGATTTATTTTTATTAAGGCATCAGGTTTCGCGTCTGGTACAGGTCGTGGAAAGTGCTGCCAAAGTTGATTCCATGAAATTTTGGGCACTGACCTTGTAGGACCGGACCTCTATAGAAACTCACCCCCTTAGTGTATATCGATCCATCATCCAAAACTATGTTGCCCATGAGGAGCAGAGGAGCCCGGGGTTAGGCAAGTTGGTCCTAACATTTAAGATGATCTTTAAATACGTCCTAAAGTACCCTGGAATGTTGCTGTTAACACATTAAATCGTAAAGTAACATTAAATTAACAGTCAGGCATAAAAATATCATAAAATACACTTAAATACAGTATGTATTAGCAATATTACCTACAGGTGCAACACACACACTCCCTCCATTCAAACATGACCCTCACCAGGAAGACCAGGGTGAAGAGCTTAATGGACTTGATGCCAGGGGGTCTTGAACTGCAGCCCCTGACACACTAACGCCCTCCCGCAAATGGGCAGTCATGGGAATATTTGATGTTTGCGGCCAAAGTGCGATTTTGCCAGTCTGGATGCTGTGAAACCTGGTGCCTTACTGTATATGCATGTTGAGGAAGGAAGGGAGTAGAATGTGGTGTTGTGATGAGGAGGAGTAGAATGTGGTGTTGTGATGAGGAGGAGTAGAATGTGATGATGAGGAGTAGAATGTGGTGTTGTGATGAGGAGGAGTAGAATGTGATGATGAGGAGTAGAATGTGGTATTGTGATGACGAGGGGTAGATTGAGACAGTTTGGGCATGTGGTGAGGATGGAGGATGACAGTTAGGTGTGGAAGATGAGAAGTGTGAATGTTGGGGATAGGGTAGTGAGAGGCAGACCGAAAAGCACCTGGGACGAGGTCATAGAGTGTGACCTCAGGATGAAGGGACCGAACAGAGAGGCTGCCAGAGATCGAGCAGTGTGGAGGTGGGTTTGTTATTTATTTATTTTTAATCCACTGAAGATGAACAGAGGAAGGAAAAACAAGAAAAAGAATACAAGTTTTCCTATTTTTCACAGCACCATAACCACATTTTCATTTTTCGTTTTTCCCATTGCAGGCCAGAAGACAAGAAGCATCTAGTCTCAAAGCTGCTGCCAAGCCGGGCAGCCCGAACTCTGCGCTCGGCCCTAGAGTTGCTGTGCGAGAAGATACACAGGTTTGAGAAGAACCGACAGAATCACATCAAAACAAGGAAGGCAGAACCGGACGCTGGAATTGACTCGGAGTTCTCGATTAAGCGCAAGGAGGTGAGGAGGAGGAAGAGGGAGGGAGGATGGATGGAGGAAAGGAAGGGAGAGTGAAAGGGAGGGAGGATGGATGGAAGAAAGGGAGGGAGGGAGAAAGGGAAGGAGGGACAAAAGGAAGAGAGGGAGGGAGGAGGAGAGAGAGAAAGGGAAGGAAGAAGAGAAGGATAAAATGAATGGAAGAAAGGAAGGAAGGAGTAATGAGAGAAGGAAGGATTTAAAGGTATGAGAGGGAGGGAGGGAGAGGGGAGTATGGCATCTAGATATAGATAGATAGGTAGGTAGGTAGATAGATGGATAGATTGTACTCATTTTCTGCTGCTGCCTTCTTCACACCCTCATCACCTCTCCCCCTCACAGCAACAGCTTGACGTAGAGATCCAGGAGGCGTTCCTGCGCTTCACGGCCAGCATCCTTCGTGGCTACAGCAGCTTCCTTCTTCCCATCGTCAGTGCCCAGGCCGGCCAGGCGTGTGACACTGCCTCCCTCTTTGATCTGCAAGGTGAGTGGCCAGCGCGATTATTATTATTTTTATTAGCTTCCCCTTCTGTCTTTCCTTCATTCTTTCCTCTTCCTTCTGCCTATGGGTGACTCTACACTGAGTGACAAGCCAAATGGTTTCCTGTACACCAGGAAACCATTTACTATGCTGGGTGGTAACCACAACACCAAATTATGGCACCTGGTGGTTTAGTGGGTAATTAAGGTGCTCCAGTTGGACTGAGCCAGTGAAGGTTTAAATCCAAGGGGTGGTTGGGGTTTATTGCTCATGTAATGCCACTCAGGGATGAGTGAGGCTGGTCACTCATCTTAAATGTCTGGACCAACTTGCCTAGCCCCGGGCTCCTACACTCCTCATGGGGCAACACAGGATTGGATGATGAATGGATATTTTTCGCACTCTCTCCTGCACTGTTTTACATAGATAGATAGATCAACAGATCCCCAGTATTGATAGACAGGTATGTGCCCAGTTGATGGATAGATACAGGTACCCAATAGATAATCAGTACGAGGTGATATTTTTCACGTTCTCTCCTGCAGCGTTTGTCAAGTCTCGGGACCGCAAGTACCACAAGTTCTACACCCTCCTGGTCAACACACAGATGTTCAGCAAGTTCATTGAGGAACGTTCTTTTGTCTCGGATAAGGACGCAAGCCTGGCGTTCTTCGATGAGTGTGCAGAGAAGGTCAGTTTTTTTTTTTTTTTTTTTTTTTTTTTTAAATAGTTGGTGTGGTATATTTTTATTTTGATGATGATTTTTGTTATTATTATTATTAACTGTATCGGATACGTTTGTGTGAAGCTACAGAACGTGGTGAATGTTTTTGGCATATCCGATAGAGCCAGGATTCCGGGGGCTTGAATGATGAGTGAATGGAAGCGTGGCCCATTGTACTGGGCAGATTTGGGCTGTCTGGACATTGCTACATCTCTCCCTGCCCTAGGGTGGGAAAGGAGGTCCGATTGATGATGATGATGATGATGATTATCGTTAGTACTACTGTATTATTATTTTTCTTATCATCTTTGTGCCTAGTACTTTTAAAACGACACTGCTACTGCTCCACATCCTTCCACAGCACTTCTTCATGACTAGCACCTTATTCTGGTGTTATCTGGTTGTTACAGATCATAATTCAATATAGAGAAATGGCAGTTTTTAGCCAAGTTCAAATGAAAAGAGTATAGACATAGTATCGTCACTCTTAGGCGGGAAAATAAACAGTCAGATGCAGATATTCTTGTCAGTAAGCTCCCTAACACCTCTTCCTATGTGATTTATTTTGCTTATTACACCTTATTGTCCTTTTCTGTGTTACATAAATTCTTCCAGTATTGCCATACTCTGCATAAATACAATACAAAAGGATAATAACCAGCCATACCCAAAAATAAATCACTAAGGAAGAAGTGTTAGGGAGCTCCCTTATGCTACAAGAAACAGATCAAAGACATATTTTCGTCAGTTAAGGAAGTCCCCTAACACCTTTTCCCAAGTGATTTATTTTGCTTTTGGCTCTTTACTATCCTCATGTGTCATATAAATCCTTTCAGAATTGCCATACTCTGCATAAATAACATACAAAAGGATATTAACCAGCCATATCCAAAAATAAATCACTATGAAAGAGGTGTTAGGGAGCTTCCTTACCTAATGAGAAGAGGTGTCCATTTAAAAGTGTCCATTTAAGAGTTATATGGTGACCAGTTGCCCTTCCCTGAGTAGTAGTGTGCTTGAATTTGGCTCTCCATTAGCTTGTTTTTGTTTTTTCTTGGGGGGGACAATATTGCAGGTTCTGGCCTTTGGTTCCTTCTTTCTTGATCCAAAGAGAGAGAGAGAGAGCGAGCTTACTGTTGCCTCGCCCACAGGTCGTTGACGACGACCCCAGTATACGGCTGCTGGAGGTGGAGCCGGCACACAGTGAACACACCCTCTTCCTCCCGCCCCCTGATGCCTCACACCTGCCAGAGGGCGTCACTTATACCTACAAAGTGAGTATCAACACAGCGGGTGGAAATGTTCTTGCAGCCTTAATTTCCACCTGGACGTAAGCAGTCTGTCAGGATATTTTGGAAAAATCTCCATATAATGGTTTAATACAGCCAGATCACGGCATCAGGGTAATGGATCGTTCAGATAATGGACGTCCCGATACTCCAGGGATTACTGTACTGCACTTTTATTACTTTTTTTTTCCCCCATTAACATTAGTGTTAATAAAGACGTTAATCTATTAGAGTCGCTGGTCTAAGCTACTCTTAACCGCAGTAGCTTCATAATCTATACCTGCCAGAGAGACAGGGCTGATGATCTTGTGCCCCTGAGGCATAGCTGTGCAGACCTCACTTGGGAGAGGGACAGTGCACAGCTCATCCAGGCCATAACACAACTCTGGAGTTGATGCTTCTCAGAAAGAACCTCTGCCAGTTTTGTGTAGAATCTCACCGCCTCTGGACCCATCCCACCTGATGTTGTCAGCACAAGGCGAATGAATCAACCATGGTCCACATGTTGGATCCTTTCTTGATAGAACCAGTAGTGTTTTCTTTTTATTCCTCTTGTGTGCTGCTTTGAGAGACAGTTGGCAGTGACATGCTGACCCAGGATCAGATATTCTAATAACAAAGAAAGCCTCTCTGGCCACGTGTCCACAGACCTTGAGCACTGACAGTTCCTCCTGCAGTATGTGATGTGTTTGCTCTTCTGTGGGTGAAGTGCTCACCATCTACAGGTAGCAGGGGTGGCTCTATGGTGACATCATGGCATATTTCTTGTAGTATTTTTGCCTTCATGTCGTGTACTTCATCATGTCGAATGCAAAGAAAGCCACTCTTCTTGCAGACCATTGTGTGGTTTACACCAAAGACAGTGCCACAGGCACAGTGTTGAGGTAGGTTCACTATTGGCCACTCATATCTCAAGGCTATGGCATCAACAAATTCTTGTTTGTTGAAGTGGAAGCCTTTTGTCTTGAGGGGCAGGGTTGTCAGCCAGTTTGATGCCCCGACCTGCTGTGCCATTTCAGCTGTTCTGCACTGGCTGGTCAGGTGTAAGATATTCAGGTATGTGCTGCAGCAGGTCCTTTGTCCCATTCCACACAGTTCAGTCAGCAGCCATACAGCAGGGCCAAAAAACTTCTATCATCATCAAGTGCTTTGAAAATCATTGTCAAAAATTTGGGGTCTGCACCCTACTTGCGATTTAGATTAAAATACAATTCCCAAACTTACTCATTCATTTTTTCTCTCTGCAGTGTTTCCCAAAGCTACGTGCTGATCTATTTCCCCCGCGTGAGGTGCTGCCGGCGCTGCCCCCACAGGTGCGTGCCCCCCAGGCCACCCCAGCCTCCCCCCTAGCCCGTCGCACCAAGCTGGAGGTGAAAACAGACCAGCGGCTGGCGTCACGATACTCACAGACACCCATACTGTGGGCAAAGTGTCTCTTGGCCACGTGTTATAGGTAATGGTGTGTGTGTGTGTGTGTGTGTCTGTGTGTGTCTGTGTGTGGTCTACTATCTTATTATCATTTCCTCCTTCACTCACTCACTCACTGTTAACACACACACACACACACACACACACACTTTTTTATTTTCAGACATACTTTCTTCACACTCACTCACCCTTACAAACACCAACTCACACACCCACCCACACACTCTGCTGCCAGAGATTGTGCAGCATGGAATGGAGGTGCAAGTGGTTTCCCATTGTTGTTCAGGTGCAAGTCACAGTTCTGCCCCGTGCACACCTTCACTTGATCAACAAAAAATGATGGTAGATTGCAACAAAGTAGTAAATATTTAAAATTTCCACAAAAAATGAGGGCAGCAAGTAACAATTTCACACTGTTAGAAATTATTGACTCTGCCGAATACGTTTATGTGAAGCTACAGAATGTGGTGAATGTTTTTAGTGTATCAGATAGAGCCAGGATTCTGGGGGCTTGAATGATGAGTGAATGGAAGCGTGGCCCATTGGATTGGGCAGACTTAGGCTGTCTGGACATTGCTACTCCTCACCCTGCCCTATGGTGGGAAAGGAGGTCTGGATGATGATGATGATTATTATTATTATTTTTATTATTATTATTATTATTAAAATGTAAGGTAAGCCAAGCTGTATTCTCCCTGCCAGCCTGTGGTTTGCGCAGCTGCCGGCATTTGCGTCCACACAGCACCACAAGGGTCGGGTGCTGCAGCTGGCCTTCAGGATACTCACCAACATGCAGAAACTTCATCTCACACAGGCCGATGAGGTGAGACACAGAGAGAGAGAGAGAGAGATTTCCAGAGGGGGGGGGATTATTCTGTAATTAGCCTACAAGATATTCACAGATTGTTTTCCTCATCCACACTGATGAGGTGAGGTGGGGAGAGAGGAGAAGGGAAGGATGCACCAAACATGAACAAGAATATTAACTTACAGGAAAAACTCTTGCTTGGAAAAAAAAAAAATTTTAAAGTCCTCCATTTTCCAAAACATTCTATTGAATAAAGGGGATGTTGATAGCTGTTCGTACACAGTGTGTATTTGAACACAAAGGTTTTTTGGACACATATAAGAACACGTAATAAGCTGTGAAAACAAAATACTTGTTACATCCCCTAGTTTGGTTCCCAGATGGATGCCACATTTGCGGCTTTCCTTCCAGTTAACAAGGTCACCATAGGCTTCATGTCACCCAGTTAATTGGTTGTATGGTTACCATCCAACATTATAAATGGTTCCTGGGTTACAATAAACCATTAGGCTTGTCACAGTGTAGAATCACCTGAAGGCAGTACTGCAGTATTTACTGTAGGGGTACTGTAGGCTCTTTATTACAC
>JAGKTI010014578.1:0-21499 GCA_018397915.1 Birgus latro | reverse complement strand
GTTTTCACGACTCATGCCAGCAGTTACCAATGAAGCGATTTTCCCGCTAAATTTAGAGATTTCAAAAGCAGTCTAGCTGGTATAAAATTATTACATTTCTCTAGCTCTTTTTTTTCTCAGGTCTTGCCCATTTTTTTTCGTTAATTTCCCTCAGTCTGGCGGATTTTTATCGCATCTGAAACTAATTTAGCGGATTTCAATCATTTTTTCTTAGACAACAGTGCACGTCAAGCATAGTTGCCAACTTAGCGCTTTTCGCGCTAGATCTAGCGCTTTTTCATCATGCTTAGCGCCTTTTTTCGTGTATCGCGCCTTGGCGCATTTTTAGCGCTTTTTACCTATTCTAGCTCCAATTTTGGTGCCTTTTTCATGTTTTCCGGTCGTCAACGAGTCCTGACTCTTAGGTAATTATTATTTTGATATTAATTAAAAAGAAGCAATAATATCAGAGACGACACTACTTTTGAAGTTTTGACGGGTGCAGTTCCTGTACAGTTTGTGGACGTGTCTTTAGACTCCCTTGAGGCTTGACTTTGTCCGGGTCAGTTCCCGTCCACCCATACAACCGTGGATACCGTGCGGAAGACTGTGACTGTCTCGGTTATCGAAGGGGAGTAGGCTACATAGTAACAGTAGTTATTATACTAATTAAGTACGTTGTTCGTTCCCCTGCGGTGTGCACCACTCATTTAAAATGAGCAAGAAATACACACAACATTTTAGAAAAGAGTGGCTAAGTAACCCCAAGTATGAAAAGTGG
Source organism: Birgus latro (assembly GCA_018397915.1). Taxonomy (NCBI): domain Eukaryota; kingdom Metazoa; phylum Arthropoda; class Malacostraca; order Decapoda; family Coenobitidae; genus Birgus; species Birgus latro. Next base: position 20,739 of record JAGKTI010014578.1, on the reverse strand, counting down.
TTGATGAAAATTGAGGGAGATGAAACGAAGTGTCTCTGTAAATACTGTCATTGTCCACTGTCAACTAAATTAAGTGATATTGAGAGACACAGAAATACAACAAAACACAAAAAAGCAGAAGAACCATTCAGTGGCGAACGACAAACTTTCATTAATTTTGAATCAGTAAGTAACGATGTACGAGAAACTCAGGGTTGTGTGTCGCTTTTCGTAGCCGAACGTTGCTCTTTACGTGTGGTAGATCACTTAAGTGAGCTTTGCAAATCATGCTTCAAAGATAGCGAGGCATGCAAAAATCTCAGACTGAAGAGGTCGAAGTGTAGTGCTATTGTATGCAATGTGCTAGCCCCCCATTTCAGTGGTGACCTGAAAGCTGATATAGGTGACAGGAAATTCAGCCTGTTAATTGATGAAAGTAACGATATATCTGTTACGAAACTTTTGGGCATTGTGATAAGGTACTATTCTGAGAGTAAGAGAAGGATTGTAGTTACTTTTTTAGATCTCGTTCAACTGACTGCATGTGATGCAGACGGAATATGTGATGCTGTGAAGAAATGTTTGCAAAATCATGGGCTACAGCTGCAAAGATTAATTGCTATCGGAACTGACAATGCATCGGTCATGACGGGTATCAACAATGGTGTATATGCTAAACTGAAATGTAAGGTTCCCCTTTTGAAATTAATCAGGTGCGTTTGTCATTCTTTACAGCTTGCGGTATCTCATGCTGCAGCCGAGTGCCTCCCTAGGAATTTAGATTTCATGATAAGGGAAACGTATAATTGGTTTTCTCACTCGGCAATTCGACAAGCTAAGCACAAGGAATTGTTTTGTGATAAATGATGGCCAGGCTCCTCTGAAGCTAATACAGCTAAGCCAAACACGCTGGATGTCCATTGTGTCAGCCATTGTCAGAATTTTGCAGCAATGGGATGAACTTAAGACTCATTTTGAGATCGCAAGAAGAGATGAACGCTGTTTCACGGCTCAACTTCTTTACGAAATGTTTGATGACAAGAAGAACTATATATTTCTAATTTTTCTGAAGCACATCCTGGGAGAAGTTCAGTCTGTGAATAAGAAGTTTGAGTCGGAGGTACAAGATCCAACTAAATTGCTTAATGACCTTGTTTCTCTTGTGGATAATATTACCGCAAAGATTGTAATTCATGGAAGGAAACTAAAACTAGGTGAATCGTTGCAGAACTACTTAGATCCCCATCCCTACTTAGGGTATGAATTTGAAAAGGAAATGAAGCAGTGCAAATTTCCCCAGGAAAGGGAAATTCGTGAAAGATGCATACAGTTTGTCTTAGAACTTACACAACAGCTTCGCCAACGCTTACCAGATAATGTTGAAGTGCTAAAGAAAATGTCAGTGCTGAGTGTAAATCAATGTCTAAACCAAATCAAGCCCGGAATACTAGAACTAGCACAGATGTTTGTTACTAGTGAAGAAATTTTGACACGCATAGATTTCCAATGGAAAAAACTTCACTACATATCATGGAATCATACCTCAAACACTCTAAACCCCTGGGCAGAAATTGCTTCTTACCGAGATGCATCGGGAGAAAATCCTTTTTGTGACCTTTCAGACTTGGCTTTGACATTACTTAGCTTATCTCACTCAAATGCTGACGTCGAACAAGCATTCAGTCACATGAACGTAGTGAAATCCAAACTTAGAAACAGGTTGAATCTCAAAAGTTTAAATGCAATATTAACAATTACATATGGGCTAAAACGACATGGATCTTCATGTCATAACTACAAATTGCCTCAGGAAGTACTGAAGAAAATTGGTACCTTGAGAGCATACGAATCGGAATCAACAAAGCAGCAACCAGGAACATCTAAAGATGAAGCTACTCTGTACAGCGAAGATGAAATTGGTGATTGGGAGTTGGCAGATTTAGAGTAATGGTGAGCAGTCTGGTTTAAAGATATTCATTTGCATATTATTTTCCTTAGAGACGTGAAAAATTCTTAATATGTTATGTTACATGTGTCCTGGTGAGTTTAGCGCTTTTTGAGGGTGAATCTAGCGCCATGCTAAATTTTCAGTTGGCAACTCTGACGTCAAGCCTTCCGTCAGTCATTACCACGGCAGGGGAGGGAGAGGATGTCTCGACCTTTGTCACAGTCCCCCCCTCCCCCTTATTTTTAATATACTGTTTTTGGTTTTATCTTCATTGTCGCATTCATGCTTTTGACTATCAACCTCTCCCTTTTTAGTTCTTCCATGAAACTGCCCTACATGTTTTATAACATGTTGGAATTTCGTGTGAATAAAAATGACCAGTTTTCCACTTAAGATTGCACTGGTTTCACTAACGTCACTGAATGCCGGCAGATTAATTTGCTTCTTGATAGCAACACAAGTGGTAAGTAGTTGTTCTTGGGCACATATTAATCCGCCTGTCTTGGTCTTGTGCTACGAGGGGCTCCAGTAGCAAATTTCCATTGTTCTGCCTCTATATCGCTTATCTATCTGTTAACTGTCAAGGTGCCAGTATATCTGTCTTACTGGAATATTTGCTAAATAAAGAGCAATAATCTGCTTGCACCGATAGGCTGTAGTTTCTTGTTGATCAATCTTGTTTTCAGGCTTTCAGCACTTACGGGTTTACCCGCGTGAATATCATCCCGCATAGAGAATTAAATGTGGATAACAATATATCTTTAGATGTTTATTTTTCTGATTTGATGACACTAATGATTTCGAAATTACGATTATCTGAGGGTTTTATTTTGTGGGACATATTTCCTTCAGTATTGTTGATTTTGAATGGAAAATACGTATTACGAGAGTTTCTCCGCATTCTAACCCTAAAACCGTTGAGCGATAGGGAGTGTGTTTCACATTCTTTCGTACTGCTAAGTCTCAACTTTATTGTATTGTGGTTTCCTCTTCCGTAATGCGAGATATACACGGTAAAAACACTAATATACTACTTTTTGGTGTTGTTTACCCAAATACTGCTCTTTCCGATGTGCAATATAGAAAATATAACATGACCGTGACAGTTGCCAGATACTACTTTCTGAGCGAAAGCTACTGGGAATCGGGACATCACTTCTTTGGGCGATTGTACCAGCTCTGGAGGCAAGGGATGCCAAACCCTTTCAGCCTAACATCCTCTTTGGTCTGTCCGTTTTGAAATTTCTGATGGGTAACATGACTAAAAGATTCAAACTGATTAGTAAAAATCACCCTGATTTGTTCATTACTGAGGAGTGAAGCTGCCATAGCCATTCAGTTTACAAGTAATCTTAACTTGCACACATAGAAAAAAAAATAATAAAAAGCGCACCTTAGCATAAACCTCAATTTTCACCAAAAATTTCCCTGACTTCTCCATGATATTTTCAAAAATTACAAAATTCCCTGACTTATCCCTGACTTTTTTTTTTTTTTTGTTTTTTCCAGGTTTTCCAGAGGCAGTAGGAACCCTGTGTACGAGTGAGTGCTGTTCGGCATAGAGGAAATATTGACGCACGACTGATGTTTAGTGTAATTATAGTACATTCATTTTAACTTGGCCCAAACTTCCCTCCATTTGCTGCTTATACCTAGGAGTTGAGTGGCACAAAAAGACAATGCCACGCCTCTACATGCTTCCCACAGCACTTCTTCATGACTAGTACATATTCTAGCGTTAATCTCTTGGTATAGCTCAGCATTCAAGCCGGAGAGATGACAATTTTAGGCCAAGTTAAAGCCAACAGGGTAAAGAAGAAATGTATGTATGAACGTTAATCGGCATAGAAGATATATTTAACTATACGTATTGTTAGTGAAGTTGTATTTATTTATAAGTACTTGGTGTAATTAAGAATATTTATGCAGTAATAATGTTAAGTGTAATTAGGTTCTTAAGTATAATTTTGGCTGCCTGCAGGACGTTGCTACTCCTCACCCTGTCCTAGGGTGAGAAAGGAGGTAAGGATGATGATGATGATGATGAAGTGTAATTAGAAGTGTTATATAATTAGAAATGTTATATGAGTGCTGCTTGGCATGGCTGAAGTGTTGTTAGTGTAGACAAAGAATATTTACGAATGTCGGGTGCAAATTGAGGAAATATGTATCAGTGTTGCTTACTGTAGACTGAAGGAAATATTTATATACTGTGAGTGAATGAAATCCAAGTGCCAGATAGCAAAGGTCACGTGGCACTATGTCATGATTTGAAGGTACAGTAAGGAGTAGGGAGGACACGGCAGAAAAGTCAGAAAGAAATGGGAGGATTTTAAATTAGGAGAGGAAAATGGAATGCCAGTTATACGACATTACGGTACACTATTCATCCCATGATACATAATGTCTAACTTCAGTCAAGAGGAAAATAAAGGCCACAAGAAACACGACATCAAGAAAAAAGATAGGAGAGAAAACATGAGGACAATACCAAGAGAAAGATGGGTGGCAAGAAGGCCTATTTAAGTCGCCCCTTACGACAAGCAGGGATACTGGGAAAGTATTATGTATGAGTGTTGTTTGATGAGCTTTGTTGAAAATATATACTATCAGTTCTTCATAGTCAGTTAGAGAAAATATGAATTACGTACCAGTGATGCTTGGTGTAGTTTGAGGAAATACTGTATGCACATTTTATAAACTATTTTTACCGTAATGTATCTTCATCGTTACTTTGAACTTTACTGAAATATTCGTAAGTTTCCATACACATACATGCACTAGCTTTCTCAAGTCTGCTCTTATATTTTCTCTTTTCTACCATTAAACTCATTTTCCAGAGAAGCACCTTTTAACAGGTTTATTTTTACTATATTTTTATCATTTCTATGAACTCAACTGCATCTTCCTTGCAGTTCCTATACACATATACGCACAGGCATTTTCAGTTCTGCTCTTACATTGTTTTCTAGCATAAAACTGATTTTCCAGAGAATCACCAAATTTACTTCTACACAAGTGGAACACTAACATTTTCATGTCACCAATTTAGTACTCAGCTTCTAGCCTAATTAAACATACCAGTAACAGATCTCAGCACTTTTGATTGATTTAATGTAAATTTCAGCATTCCATGTTTATTTTCAAGCCTTATTGAACGTAACTCTGAATTTACAAACAGAAGCACCACGATTAAAACTTATTGCTCTCTAGGGTGATTTCAGAACTGGACTCTCATGAGAGGTGGTGTATGCAGATGACATAGTGTTGGCTGTGGACAATGTGAGGCACAAAACGAAAAATTTAGTCAGTGGAGAGATGGAATGTGGTACAAAAAGTTAAACATGGATAAAACAAAGTAATATTTTGGGCAAATGGCATTACTGCAAGAGGCGTGTGGCCATGTGCAGTTTATCAAAAGAGAATAGTGTGAGGAGACAAAATCCGTTCTGTGCAGTGTTCCTGATAAGTGGATGTATAAGAGATGTGGTATTAGACATAGATGTTTATTTTAAGAGTGCGGTATGTAAAGGAAAGCATACAGGTTGAAAGAGGCGGGAAATTATTCATTTTGCTCAAGTCTCTTGAAAGCGTGGAGGATTTCCCTCTCTCTAGTTGAGGCCAGAGGTAGGGGCAATTATCTCGGAAAGATAATCCCTACTGGTGTAGGTACAGTCTCATAAGAAACACCAATGAATGAGACACGTGCAGCTGGAGATCCCAACTTGGAAAGATAAACAATATGAGGCACAATCTCCACTAATAAAGCAGGATTCGAGGATACCACAAAAGACTATTATAGTTCTAGACAATTCTCAGGGTCCAAGCCATTCGACGAGGCAACGTGATTAACAATGACGACACCCGTGGACCCTTAGAAGAAAGTAAAGAAGCCAGCAGACTAGATCTGGGCAGTGCTACTGCCCAACGAGCCTTGGGATACATAAGTCTATAGTAGATCTCTCTCTCCAGAATTATCCTATCACAGTTCAAGTTCACTATGGGTGGCACAAGCGAAACAAACCCTTCAGCAAGCCAGAAGCGACAGTAACTATTGTGAAGAAGCAGATCCTGTTCTGGCAGTAGAGTCGTGTAAACAAGGAGTAAGCACATCCATGGGATATGAGATATGGACCAATAATACCAGACTATAAGAGTTCCATGTGAAGCGATGCAAATATGCAGCCTCAAATTACCCAACATGGTCAATGATCTGTTGACCAAGGAACATTTCCACTACAGTTACAAGGTCGCTGAGGTTGACGTTCAAGGAAATTAGTAGTCTCTTTACACACTGATAGGATGCAACAGCACTCCTCAACCATGTCTGATCATGATGTACTACAGTACATACGTTCATCCGGCAGTTAAGTCCCTCTTATATCACATGCGTAAAATTAAGATCTCGACACCCATATTTTCCATACAGGAAAGGTCATAGAGGTGAACAATATTGTGACAGCTGGGTACCCAAATGAGAAAATAATTACTGAGCTACCACAAAATGCCTTGCCCATTTGAAGGAGCAAGGAACGAGTCTTTTATACATTATATTTAGATTTCAAAAGTAAATTCAATTCAATGACTTCGATTTCCATAAACGGGTAAAATACTTGTCGGAAATATTTAACGTAGAGCCAAACTCATCTTGAAAGTGTTCTTAAACCAACAGATAATAGCAATTTAAGGACAAAGGTTGAACAGCAGAACAGTTCATTTACGAATATCAGACAGACGGTGCAAAGACACGTATGCTAAACAGGCAAAATGAAAAATGCAATGAGGGCAAAATCTATGGTGGCAGAATAATTTTAAGAATTTAAGCACTTGCTCGTATCAAACCAATATTACCTCTTTTCTCATTAAATACTGATATAGTTTTATTTTGTCTTTTCGTATTGGCACCGACTTTACTTTCGTCATCATTCGTCGAATCTTAGGAACTGCTAGAAAAAAAACGAAATTTGCTCACAGTTCTTACACCACCATGACGCCAAAATCAATGCTTCAACACTAGCATCCTTTGAGGTACGAACATTCACATATCCTTTGATGTCATTTAACTGTTTAACCCTATCACTAAACCTCACTCTAATTATCTGTCCAGTTACTCTCACTTCCAATAAATCCTTGGTCGCCTCTCATCGACCCTTCTTCAATTCTCCATCAATCCCTACCATTCATTCTAGTTCACTTTCCTCCAAACCATTCCCTAGTCGTCTATTTCATCCTATCCTTCACTCATCTTCTCTTCCTCCTACTCACATGCAATCTCTTTGGAACTCACTTCCCAAGAACTGTTACCCACCAAAGTTCAAGTTCAACTGTTACCGATTCTTTATGAATAAAGGACACCTGTAATTTGGTGAACGGATTTTTTTTATTTAACTGTTTATTCCTTTCTGTTCATCTTGTTAATAAAGTCTGTACAGAGTCCAGTCATATCCAATCAATCACTGCCCAAACTTCTCTCTCCCCACCAGAAGTCCACTGGGTTGGTTTCAGATTATACTCGTACTACAATCTTCACACTTCTTTACGGGGTCATTCTTACTCACCAAAATTCTCTCTCGAATAGTCCTAATCCTCTCTCTCCCCCTACCACACTATCTTGTTCATTCCTAATTATTCCCCAGTCGTGTAACCCGTCCTATCATTCCATCATCCTCTCTTCCTGGTAATTCAGTTCATTCCATGCAAAGCCTTGTCCCATCCAATCAATCCCTGCCCACACTCTCTCTCTACCCATAGTCCACAGGGTGTTCCATAATTCCTTCAGGGATCTTTCTCCCTCCAGACAAATTTCTCTCTTTAATTTAACAATCTAATTTAACTGTCATGCCCATTTCTTCCTCTCCTATCTCCTGACACTCATTCCAGTATATTCTATGAGTGTTTTACCCTGACACATTTCTCTCTCTCTTAACTAAACCTTCCTATTTCACTATCATAACCATTTCCTCTCGTCCTACCTCTTCCCGACAAATTTCTCTCTCTCTTAACTAAAGCTTCCTATTTCACTATCATAACCATTTCTTCCTCTCCTATCTCCTGACACTCATTCCAGTACATTCTATGAGTTCTTTCTCCTGACAAATTTCTCTCTCTCTTAACTAAACCTTCCAATTTCACTATCATAACCATTTCTTCTCGTCCTATCTCCTGACACTCATTCCAGTACACATGACACCGGACAGGAAAATAAAGGACAGAAGCACAGCAGTCCTAAAATATGCCAAAACTGTCCCAAGGGTGAAAAACAGTAGATACCCGATAAGAATAGGTTAGGTTAGGTAATGGTTAGTTTGGTTAGATTCTGCCTGGTTAGCTTAGTCAATAAATTAGGTGTTATTCAGCTACACTAGTATCCTAATCATATAAAGTGTCTACTGTTTTCCATCCACAGACAGTCCTTTCATATTATAGTACGGGCATATGTCTTTATTTTTTGTCCTCGGTGTCATATGCTTTTATTTTCATCCCTCTCAACCAATCATTCCAGACCAATGTATCTGGCCTCCCACCTAATTATTTTTTTTACTCTTACCAATTATTCTCTCCAGACCAATCTATGGTCTCCCAAGTAATCTCTCAACTCCTACCAATCACTGTCGAACAATCATATCCTCCAGACCAACCTGTGGTCTCCCAACTCCTCCTACCAATAAATTTCAATCAATTATATCCTCCAGACCAATCGGTGGCCTCCCAACGCCTCCTACCAATCATCTTCGATCAATCATACCCTCCAGACCAATCTGTGGTCTCCCAACTCCTCCTACCCATAAATTTCGATCAATCATACCCTCAAGACCAATCTGTCATCTCCCGACTATTTCGACCAATCATATCTACCAGACCAATCTGTGGTCTCCCAACTCCTCCTACCAATCAATTTCGATCAATCATACTCTCAAGACCAATCTGTCGTCTCCCGACTTAATTCTTCCTACCTATAAGTTTCCATCAATCATTTCCTCCAGACCAATCTTTCTCGTCTCGCAACTAATATTTCTCTTACTACCAATCATATGATCCAGACCAATCAGTGGTCTCCTAGCTCCTACCAATATCGATCAATCATATCCTCCAGACCAATCAGTGGTCTCCCCACTCCGCCTACCAATCAATTTCAAGCAATCATTTTCTCCAGAGCAATATGTGGCTCTTAACTTCCCCTACTAATCCATCTAGATCAATCATTTTCTCCAGACCAATCTTTCTGATCTCCCAACTAATATCTCTTGACTCTTACAACCAATCATTCCCTCCAGACCAATCTGTGGTCTCTCAACTCCTACCAACCAATCACGTCCTCCACACCAATCTTTTTGGTCACCCTATTAATTTTCTCTAACTCTTACTACCAATCACTCCAGACAAATCATTCTGGTCTCCCAACTAATATTTCATGACTCTCCCTACATATCATTCCTCCAGACTAATCTTGGTCTGCCACTAAACTCGACTAGTTTCGAATCACTTCATACCGATTTTCTGGTCACTCAGTTTTCACTTCCTACCAATCACCCTTGCCATCAAAATAACCTTCCTAGACTGATACCAGTCACTCCAGACCAATGTGACTGGTCTCTCAATTAATTTTTCTTGGCTCTTCCTATCATTAATTCTCTTTCTCTCTAGACCAGTCTTTCTGGTCCCCCAACTAATGTCTTCACCTCCTGCCAATCACTCCAGACCAATATTTCTGGACTCCCACCTGATTATTTTTTGTTTTAATCTTTCCATCAATGATTCCCTCCAAATATATCTCTGGTCTTCCAACTACTCTCTCCTACCGATGTCGATCAGTCATTTCCTCCAGACCAATCTGTGGTCTCCCCACTCCTCCTATCAATCAATTTTGATCAAACATATCCTCCAGACCAATCTGTGGTCTCCCAATACCTCTTACAAATTTATGTCGATCAATCATTTCCCTCACACCAATCTGTGCTCTCTCAACTCCTCTTACCAATCTATTTCGGTCAATCATTTCCTCCAGACCAATCTACCAACTCCCCCTACCAATCAATTTGGGTCAATTATTTCCTCCTGATCCATCTTTATGGTTTCCAACTAATATTTTTTGACCCTTACAACTACTCATTCCCACCAGACCAATCTGTGGTCTCCCATCTATTTCTCAACTACTAATCAATTTCCATCAATCATTTCCTCCAGACCCATCTCTGGTCCCCCAACAAATATTTATTAACTCTTACTACCAATGAATCCCTCCAGACCAAGCTGTTGTCTCCCAACTCCTACCAATCAATTTCAAACAATCATATCCTCCAGACCAATCTATGGTCTCCCAACTACTCCTACCAACCAATTTCGATCAATCATATATTCCAGACCAATCTGTGGTCTCCCAACGTCTCCTACCAATCAATTTCAATCAACCATCCTCTTCAGACCAATCTCTGGTCTCCTAACTCCTCCTACCAATCAATTTCGATCAATCATTTCCTCCAGACCAATCTGTGGTCTCCCAACTAAACTCTCAACTATTCCTACCAGTAAGTTTCGATCAATCATTTCCTCAAGATCAATCGCTCTGGTCTCCCAACTATCATTCCCTCCAAACCAAACTGTGGTCTCCCACCTAATCTCTCAACTCTTACCAATCAATTTCAATCATTCNTTTTCTTAACTTCCTGCGAATCACTCTAGACCAATCATTTTGGCCTCCCAACTAATATTTATTGATTTCACTCAAGACCAATCCTTTCATCTACCACGTAATCCTTTCTTGACTTCCTACCAAATACGCCAGACCAATCCTTTTAGGACTCCCACCTAATCCTTTCCTGACTTCCTACCAATCACGCAAGACCAATCCTTTCAGGTCTCCCACCAAATCCTTCTTGAATTCCTACCAATCATTACTCCAGACTAATCCTTCTGGTCTGCCAACTAATCTCTTGATTCTTTACCAATCTCTCTTTTTTCTTGACTCAAGACCATCATTCCAGCCTTCCACCTAATCATGCGTAACTCCCTACCACTCGTCCAATCCACCCTAACCATTCTTGATTCAAAGCTTTCACTAAATTTCAAAATTTGGCAGACCTGATATCCTGATCCTTTAATTTGGAAGTCAGAGCTTAAAATTATGAAAGTTACAGCTTAAAATATTGGAAGTCCCTTTTAATGCCGAGGAGACCCGTGCCAAAAGAATATAAGGAAACCCGTTCAAACGGCGAGGGCGATATTCAGTGGATGTGCCGAACGAAAATTTATGGTACATGTGGGCTAAATATTGCGTAATGAATAAATAGCCCAATAATACGTATTGCATTAATGTGACACGTGAGCTCAATATTACACAATGAATTTATGGTACACGGGGGCCCAATATGGTACACAGGCTTAACATTACGCAATGAATTTATGGTACGCGTGGGATCAATATTACCCAATGAATTTACGGTACACGTAGCCTCAATACAACTGAATCAATTGTACGCAGACGTCCTGTTAATTTATCCCAATCACTCCAAACCAATCTCTCTGGTCTCTCAAAAAATCTCATCCTCCCAATCACTCCAGATCGATTTTTCTTATCTCTACTAATATTTTTCTTCCTACCGATTTTTCAAGACCAATCATTCTAGTCTTCCCAAAAATATCAAGATTCTTTGTAGCAATCATTCAGGTCTCTCAAATATTTTTCCCTTAATTTCCTGTCAATCTCTCGTTCCAGACCACTCCTTCTGGTCTCCCTACAAATCACTTAAATTCCTATAAATCACTCCACACCAATCTTTCTGGTCCCAACAAATCACTATTAACTTCCTATCAATCATTCCAAACCAGTATTTCAGGTCTCCCAAATCACTATTAACTTCCTATCAATCACTCAAGACCAATCTTTCTGGTCTAACAAATCCATGAGGTCCTACCAATCACTCCAGACCAATCTTTCAGGTCTCCAAACAAAGCACTATTAACTATCAATCATTCCAGACCAAACTTTCTGGTCTCCCAACAAATCACTATTAACTATGTCACTCCAAACCAATCTCTCTGGTCTCCCAAATCACTAGTGACTTCCTATCAATCACTCCAGACCAATCTTTCTGGTCTCCCAACAAATCACTATTAACTATCAGTCATTCCACATCAACCACTTTTGGACTGAAGTAACCCAATACCAATTCCATACAGAAGCACCTAAACATCGATTTTATTTTTTTTTTGAACACGTGGGTCCTTTCTTTCACTATAGTTATACTAACAACTCGCCTTGATTTACACTTCATGTTTACATATTTCCTGCATTTCTGGTCGATGTCAGGGTCCTCCACATGGCAGCTACTCATAGTAAGGTTATTTAACGAAGCACAAACACTTTACCTTATTTTCTAGTCTCAATCAATGTACAACTTTCACTTTTAACAATTTCCCCCTCTTGCCTTAGCATGATTTTCACATTAATGTCTAAACTAACGCAACACTACATTTTCAGAGGCACCTATAACTCAACCTATTTTGGCACACGTCTTTCACTATATTTACACTAACAGTAACCAGCCATAATTTACACTTAATGATTCTATGTTTCCTGAATTTCTGGTCAATGTCCTGCTCCTGCACACGGAGACAATACATACGGTGCAATTTTTTTTTTTTTTTACTGTATTCGTATTGATTTATACTCCCACATTTACATTTATTTGCAATTTAGTTCCAGCACAAACACCAAATATACACTTATTAAATCGCAACAGGCTCCTTTCTTACACTATTTATACTGATTTACAATTATTTTCTATAATTATGTAACGCAATCTAATGCAGTTTGGAATAAGTGAGTGCATAAATTATGTAGTGGTGTAAGAGGTAGACAAGATAATGCAGATTTCGTGTGTCGAGGAAAGCGTCTAGAGATGTCACGCGTGAAAGGATTGATCTTGCCCATCTTGAGTAAAAGAATTTTGTTATTTAGAAGACGTTATGTACTGGAAGTAGGGCTGAAATTATCTGTGGCTGGCGGAAGAAGTGATTGGACGAAGTTCAGGGAAATGTTGCCTCTCCTGACAATGAGAGGGATCTCCCTCTGTGCTCAGGGATCTTTGGATGCAGCCTGTGTGAAGAGTGTAATGCTGTTTCGTAATAAGACCTGGGCAATAAAGGAAGAGGATATTTGTAGGCTCAAACCTACAGAAATAACAATGATTAGATGGATGCGCAGTGTCTTTGAATGCTAGCCCTGGAAGGGTTAAGTTTACGATTGAAGAGCTGAGACGGAAGGATGGGACTGGAATGTATTGGTGTTGTGATGATTAGGGACAGATTCAGATGGTTGTGGCATGTGGAGAGGATAAAGGATGACTTGGGTGAGAAAAGTATGAAGCGTGAACGTCGGGGATAATGTTGCAAGAGGCAGACCGAAAAAGATCTGAGACAATGCCAAAGACAGTGACCTCAGAGATGGTGCCAGATGTCAAGCAGCGTGGAAAGTCGTCATTAGGTGACCAAGGCCGACACATGTAAGCATCTTGAAGCCATTATTAGTGACACAATACGATGTACTCTAACATTTACATGTACTTCCTGCATTTCTAGTCACTATACACGATTTTTTTCCCAGCTGATAATCCACTTCCATGAATGTGTCACCTCCGCACTCCTGACGCGTGATTGGATCGTTTCAATACCATAAATGAAGAATCATATATATATATATTTTTTTTAAATGTAATTTACATTCCAGTTTTAATAAATGCTATTCTCCATTACCACTGTACTATACAGACAGACATGAAACTATTATGAATCTGTGCATCACCCAAACAATGAATTTGAGGAAGTTGAATTTGAATTGAAGTATTTCTTCTAGTAAATGGTACAGAGTTATTGCATCTCCCTATATTCTTTAAAAGATAAACTAATTTGGCTGGGAAAGTGCAAATAAAAAAATATCTTAATACTTTGGCACTTGTTACATTAGACAACAGTACCATTCTAAGTAAATTAGCAGCTCTGTCAGTAGTAAAGTGGTGGAAGTGGGGAGGCGAATGGAACAGTTGCTGCAGGGGGTGGGGTTAGACATGAGACGGATAGGCGGGAAAGTTGTCTCGTCTCACAAGACGTCAAACTTTATTATGGATCACACCTACTCCTATCTATTGCCCGACGCCTTGATCCCGAACGAGGTGGCCACAAACAAATCGCCTCCATGTCACTCTGTCCCCTGCCATTTCACTACCACGCTCCCAACTCACATCCCCCTCTCTCATATACCTCTCCACTCCATCCCTCCATCTCATCCCCGGCCTCACCCTCCCTCTCGCCCCCTCCACCTCACTCACATACACTCTCCTCGTCAATCTTTTACTCTCCACATGCCCAAACCACCTTAACATGTTTCTCCTAACGCTTCCCATCACGTCCTCAACTACACCACAACGCTCCTTCACTTCCTCATTTGTTAGTCTGTCTCTCCATGTGATTCCACATGCTCCTCTCAAATAACTCATTTCCACTGCTCTCACTCTTGACTTCTGTCCTTCCAACAGGGTCCAAGCTTCACTTCCATTTGTCAGAGTTTGTATCACAATACTGTCATGTAACAACTTTTTCACTTCCATGCTCACCTCCCTCTTTCTTATCACTGCTTTCAACGAACCAGCAACCTTCCTTCCCTGCTGTACCCTTTCGAGCACTTCACCCTCCAGACTACCATACTTACTCATCACACTGCCCAAGTACTTAAATTCACTCACATTCTCCATTTCCCTCCCATCCAATCTCACTGTACACTCACTGGCTTCACTTCTCTCGAACACCATCACTTTACTCTTCCCCACATTCACCTTTAGATTCCGTTTCTTACACACACTCCCAAACTCATCTACCAAGCCTTGCAGCTTCCCTTCGTCTTCACTCAACAACACAGTATCATCTGCAAACAACAGTACAGGGAGCTTCCAAACACTGCCCTCTCTCACTAGGGCCGCTCCAACATCCACTAACCGACCTTGTATCTCTTTTATAAACCCATCCATATACAGATTGAACAACCATGGAGACATGACACATCCTTGTTTCAATCCAACCTTCAAATGGAAAGCTTCACTCACTCAGCTTGCCTTCCACACGCACTGCAGCCTTAGCACCCTCATACATACTCTTCACTGCCTTCAACAACTTCCCATACACTCCATATATTCTTAATACCTTCCACAAACCTTGTCTATCCACCCTGTCACTGCGTCCAGAACTTCCATCCTACTGATTTCTTCCTCTCTTCTCACATCCCTCCTTCTCCCAGCCACTTATACTCACATTACTTTCATTCTTCATGTTCAACAATTCCTTATAGTGTTCTCTCCATCTGCTCACTTTATCTTCCTTCTCCACTAGTATTCTACCATTTTTATCTGTCATTCCCCAACTAACTTCTCTTACACCATCTAACTCTCTTTACCTCTATCCAGAACATTTTCTTACATTCCCTCCACTTTGTACTCAAGTTCCTTCCAAATTCCTTAACCACTCTCTCCTTACTAATCTTTTCACTTCTTCCTCACTGCATATAACTCTCTCCTCCGTCTCTCATCTTCATCCACAAACTAAATGCTTTCTTCTATCAGGGTTCCCACTCTCTGGTCAGCAAAAACTTCCATGACATTTCCCTGACTTATCTAGATATTTTGACAAAATTCCAGGTATATTTTCATACTCTGCGAAGTAAACTTTCAAGTGCAATGTTACTTTTTTTTAATGTGGCCTCCAATTACTCTTGGGTAAATTTTTACATCTATAGTGGTTTACATATTAGTGAACTTCATTAATTTCCCACATTACCCAAGAGTAAAACCTCCCCTTCCAGCCACGCCAACAAGCCTTGTATCAAAGCCAAAACTGTAGAGACACTGATGAATTAAAATAAAGATATCCTTTACAGCTAAGAATACTTGATTTCCTCTAAAATGATACAAGGTCTCCAGAATGATACAAGACTTTCTCCACCTTTTTCTTTTTTTAATGACTTCATACTATTTAAATCATAAAAAACGAACAACAACTGAGTTATGATGCTGAGTATTGAAATCAAGATCGACAACTTCTCTTGAAAACCATTATTATACTGATATAAATCCTGCTGATACTTGTAGGTGACAAAACTGAATTTGTATATGACAAGTAAGTAATACCTTCTTGCAACAAAACTGACTCTTTGAAGACATAAGGTACAAAACTGACTTTATACATGACTAATAAGCAATACCTTCTTCCCAAAAAACTGATTCTTTGAAGACATAAGGCACAAAACTGACTTTATACATGACAATTAAGTAATAACTTTTGGCAACAAAACTGACTCTTTGAAGACATAAGCGTAAACCTCAACTTTCATCAAAAATTTCCCTGACTTTTCCATATTTTTAAAATTACATAATTCCCTGACTGAAATATTTCTTTTCACTTTTCCAAGTTTTCCAAAAGGGGTGGGAACTCTGTTCTTTAGTGCCACAGCCTCTCACCTCTTCATTCCACAAAGCTGTTACCTGCACCCCCTTTCGTCTTCTTTTCACCCCACACACCACATCACATGCTGCAGATTTCTTCTGTGAATATCTTGCACACACTCTCCACGTCCCCAACATGCTCCAATCCATATTTACCCAATCGCTCCTCCACTTCCCTCCTATATTCTGCCATTTTTCCTTTCTCTTGTAACCTTTCCACTCTCCTTGTATGAACTACATTCTCCTGTCCTTCCCTTCTATGTCTCCATTTCATAAGGACTTTCATTCGGACCATCACCAAGTGGTGGTCAGAGAGTCCACTCCCCCAACCTCTATATACTCTTGCATCCACTACACACTTTCTCATCCTTTCATCCATACATACATCATCAATCACTTCCGTCCGCTCATTCAGTTCAACACCGACCCCTCTCATTACTCACCATGAATACCTATCGATCAATTTGTGCCTGAATAAGGTACTGGATATCACTAACCCCCTCCCTGTACAAATGTCCACTAAACCACTGCCATTCTCATCCATCTCTACAGGCACTCATCACCTCCTCCATCGCATTCCCTACTTTTCCATTCCTATCTCCTATCAAAAAAAGCACTCTCATTCCTTTCAAACTTTTCCATGCAAGCTTACACGAATTTTGTCAACACCCTTCCCTCCTCCACACACACAGCTCTCTCTCGCCCTACTAATCCTTTCAGTTCACGGTTACTATCAATCCTTTTCCCATTCTTCTTTTTCCTCACTTCACCTCATGCTTTCGTTTATTTTGTTTTTCTTCTTCTATGCCAGTCTCTCCTTTCACTCAAATTTTTAAGCGTTGATTTGTGAAGTTAGGAGAAATCGCTATGTACAAGTGTCTTCTCGCGGGGAAAGCCCCAGGAATTGGAGTGTGTGGTGAAATGCAGACGCACGGAGGAGAAATAGTAGTAAATGGATATGGAGGATATGCAGATTGGCCTGCAGGAAGGATGAGTTCCAGGGGATTGGAAGTAGGTACAATCATTCCCCTGTACAATGGAAAAGGGGAAAAAGAAGTATGTGGTAATCACAGGCGCATTTGTCTTCTTAGTGTAAATGGAAATGTATATGGCTAGATAGTTATTGATAAACTTAGGAAAATAACAAAGGAACTTATTGGAGAAGAACCGGGAAGTTTCAAGAAGGGAAGTGGCTGTACAGAACAGATATCAGATATTCATCCTAAGGTCTTTAGTGGCAGAGTTTACAGAGACAGCGAAGAAGTTTTATGCGCCCTTCATTGACGTAGAGAGAGCATATGAAGGAACGTGGAAAATATGAATATATGGAGTAAATGAGAAGCAGCTGAATGAAGTGAAAAGTATGTATGAATGTGCTAAGGCTATGCATGTGCGTGTGGATAGTGAAATGAGCGAATTCTTTCTATCTGAATGTTGGATTGAAACAGGGGTGTGTCATGTTTCCACGGTTGTTCAATCTGTATATGGATGGAGTTGCAAAACAGATACAAGGTAGGAATGTTGGAGCTGCCCTAAAGAGAGGGAGCAGCATTTGCGAACTTCCTGTTCTCTTGTTAGAAGATGGAACTGTAGTAAAAGAAGAAGAGGAACTGCAAGGCTTGGCGAATAAGTATGGGAGTGCGTGTAAGAAACGGAATCTAAACGTGAATATTGGGAAGGGTAAAGTTATGGTCTTCGAGTTGAATACACAGTAAGGTTGGGTGGTGAGGAAATGGAAAATGTGAGTACATTTACATACTTGGGTAGAGTCATGAGCAAGGATGGATGAAAGTTTAGAGGATGAAGTGCTTGAAAGAAAACAGCAGGGAAGAAAAGTTGCTCGTTCTTTGAAAGCAATGGTAAGAAACAGAGAAGGAAGCACGGAAGTAAAAAGGTCACTGCATGAACTCTAACGCAGGAAGCGAACCTATCACCTTGTCGGAAAGAAACAAGCCATGAGTGAAAGCAGTGGAAATGAGTTATTTGAGAGAAGCATGTGGAGTTACATGGAGACAGAATAACAGATCAGGAAGTGAAGGAGCGTTGTGGTGTGGATATAGATGAGATAAGCATTAGGAGAAATGCACAAAGGTAGTTTGGGCATGTGGAAAGGAAGAAGTGCGACTAATGCGGAGTGTGTTAGAGTGAGGTGGGGGGGGAGCAAAATGGAAGGACACATGGCGACATGTAGGCGATTTGTTTGTGTCACTTTTTACGGGATTAAGGCGTCTAGCTATAGATATAGTGTAATTCGAAAAAAGAAAAAAATATTCTGTACGAGTATTCCTTAGCGTGGTTACAGGAATTGTTTATTTACGCAGGGTTCCCACTCTCTGGGCAGCAAAAATTTCCCGGACTTTTCAAGTAATTCTGACAAAATTCCAGGTATATATTTTCATAACTTTGCTAGGTAAATATTCGAGTGCAATTGTACACTTTTTCAATGTGGCCTCCAATAACTCGAGTAAATTTTTACATCAATAGTTGTTTATATATTAGTGTACCTAGCCAACCTACACTGAGATACTGGAAGGCATTTAGAATGGCTTCCAGTATCTCAATTTGTACAATCGCCCAAAGAAGTGATGACTCGCTTTCATTAAGTTTCGGACAAAACTCGCTGGGACTGGCAACGTTTATTTAGGAGACGGAAACAGTCTTTGCCTGCCCTGCAAACATTATTTATGGTGTAAAAAAAATAATCTTGCAAAAATACTTGTTAAGTTTAGCCTTTTTTTTTTTTTCATAATAATCAATGAAAAATAAATAAATAGTGACATCTGGCGCGTTTTCACGACTCATGCCAGCAGTTACCAATGAAGCGATTTTCCCGCTAAATTTAGAGATTTCAAAAGCAGTCTAGCTGGTATAAAATTATTACATTTCTCTAGCTCTTTTTTTTCTCAGGTCTTGCCCATTTTTTTTCGTTAATTTCCCTCAGTCTGGCGGATTTTTATCGCATCTGAAACTAATTTAGCGGATTTCAATCATTTTTTCTTAGACAACAGTGCACGTCAAGCATAGTTGCCAACTTAGCGCTTTTCGCGCTAGATCTAGCGCTTTTTCATCATGCTTAGCGCCTTTTTTCGTGTATCGCGCCTTGGCGCATTTTTAGCGCTTTTTACCTATTCTAGCTCCAATTTTGGTGCCTTTTTCATGTTTTCCGGTCGTCAACGAGTCCTGACTCTTAGGTAATTATTATTTTGATATTAATTAAAAAGAAGCAATAATATCAGAGACGACACTACTTTTGAAGTTTTGACGGGTGCAGTTCCTGTACAGTTTGTGGACGTGTCTTTAGACTCCCTTGAGGCTTGACTTTGTCCGGGTCAGTTCCCGTCCACCCATACAACCGTGGATACCGTGCGGAAGACTGTGACTGTCTCGGTTATCGAAGGGGAGTAGGCTACATAGTAACAGTAGTTATTATACTAATTAAGTACGTTGTTCGTTCCCCTGCGGTGTGCACCACTCATTTAAAATGAGCAAGAAATACACACAACATTTTAGAAAAGAGTGGCTAAGTAACCCCAAGTATGAAAAGTGGTTGATGAAAATTGAGGGAGATGAAACGAAGTGTCTCTGTAAATACTGTCATTGTCCACTGTCAACTAAATTAAGTGATATTGAGAGACACAGAAATACAACAAAACACAAAAAAGCAGAAGAACCATTCAGTGGCGAACGACAAACTTTCATTAATTTTGAATCAGTAAGTAACGATGTACGAGAAACTCAGGGTTGTGTGTCGCTTTTCGTAGCCGAACGTTGCTCTTTACGTGTGGTAGATCACTTAAGTGAGCTTTGCAAATCATGCTTCAAAGATAGCGAGGCATGCAAAAATCTCAGACTGAAGAGGTCGAAGTGTAGTGCTATTGTATGCAATGTGCTAGCCCCCCATTTCAGTGGTGACCTGAAAGCTGATATAGGTGACAGGAAATTCAGCCTGTTAATTGATGAAAGTAACGATATATCTGTTACGAAACTTTTGGGCATTGTGATAAGGTACTATTCTGAGAGTAAGAGAAGGATTGTAGTTACTTTTTTAGATCTCGTTCAACTGACTGCATGTGATGCAGACGGAATATGTGATGCTGTGAAGAAATGTTTGCAAAATCATGGGCTACAGCTGCAAAGATTAATTGCTATCGGAACTGACAATGCATCGGTCATGACGGGTATCAACAATGGTGTATATGCTAAACTGAAATGTAAGGTTCCCCTTTTGAAATTAATCAGGTGCGTTTGTCATTCTTTACAGCTTGCGGTATCTCATGCTGCAGCCGAGTGCCTCCCTAGGAATTTAGATTTCATGATAAGGGAAAC